>RJWM01003456.1:0-112789 GCA_004363535.1 Dasyprocta punctata
TTTCTAATTTTGGTCATCAAATTATATGTGTGGAATCAGACAGGGCTAGTTATGTGCCTTTTTCTAGGAGCTCCACGTGTTGTCTGACTTCCAGAAATGTAGTAGATAGATCATGTGGTCATAATGAAGCTTGGGGTGCAGAAGGAGAGATCACTTTCATCAGCATTTATGACAGAGTGGCATGAGATGACGGAGACACCACGAAAAAGAGAAAGTACGGCTGCTTGAATTCTGGAAATGAAGGACTGCTGAGCACATGCCCTCACCTGGTCAGATGCTCTGGCTGCAGGAATGAGGAATTCTTTCAGAAAGCATGCTTCCTTCTTTGAGATGAAACCATGAACGAGGTAATGTAGACTTCCTAGGTCAATGACACCTACTATACGATCCCACATTAAAGACTGTCCAGCTGCCAAAGGCTCTATTTTGGTAATATAAAATATAACACTACTTATTTGGGTAATTTTGACATATCTAACAGTCTGACCTCCAGAAAGAAGGTCCTCATATATTTGCATATCCTCATCAAAAATTTCACCACAATTCAAATTGATGTACAAAACCAGATGTAAAGTAGTTGAAGATCTGAGTTTGGCAAGACCTTCAAAAAGCCCTTCTACCTGAGGCAGGATTGGCTCTTAAGCCTGGCACCTGGACCCCTCTTCATGTTTAGAGTAAGAGATATGGACCTGTGGCCAATGCTATTTGGAAGAGAAGGAAGACACAAGCTAGTGGCCAGATAGGTAGCTCCTGGTATGGTAAACAGGGAATCAGCATCTTAAAGTCTATGTGACAGTATGTCTCACGCTTTGGGGATCCCGAAAGAGTGGTGACCCACCCTGTTATAGTCATTCCCTGAAATTGTTAATCATGAGGAAAGCAAAAAATAATATTCACCATTAGAAAGATATGCAGTATGTCATGTCTCCCTTCCTCTCCTCACATCTTACCAAAGCTATTTCTGTCCTGGGGAGTTAGCAGGAAGATCACATATTGTACCGAGAGCGGGGTGTTAAATTTATGCAAAGGAAAGGAATGTGTTATGGTAAAAATTATTTATTGCATGGCGTCTCCCATGAGGGTTAGTCTCTTGTTAGAGCTTTAAGGACAGCAGCTCTATATTTGTCGCATGGCAGAGCCACTCTCTTGCCTGCCTCCCGCTGTAAGTGCCAAGATCATTTATGTAAAGTCGTGATGCAAAACTGGCACCTTTAGGAGGCACGATCTGGTCTAACAGAATGTCTTCCCTTATAGCCATTTGTGTTCTGAAAGGAGAGAATCTTCAGCCAGAGAGAAAGAAGGGAAATGAGAACAGGAAGGTGTTGAGTTTCCTGGAATTGGGCCACGTTGTGGCAAAGTGACTAGTTAAACAGTGAGACATTTTATTGAGCTCAGAGAGTTTTACAAAGTACATGCTTCTATCACTTGCTAGCTGTGGATCTCAGAGAAAGATCTTTAGCATTTCTGAGCCTTCATCATTTTGCTTGTGAAATGGGAACACTCTACCCATTTGAATTGTCTTATGAGAAGTGAATAAAGTGTGTGCTCAATAGAAGATGCTAAAATTATATTTTCTCCTTTTCATAAAGTTAAATATTAATTCAACATTTTTCTGAAAAGATCCATCCCCTGGATCATATGGGTAGTTTTTCTTAGGCAGTAAAGAGAGATACTTGGTGCTCATAATCATAGTTTCTTTCTTCCTTTCTGTTATCTATATTGCATATTGATTATGTCACTTTCTTAGGGATTCCTCAGCATACTTCTCAACACAGTGCTGGTCACTTAAAATCAGAGATGATATATAAAGTACATTTTCCATCTGTGATCTAGATCATATTCATAAATTATTCTGTTAATTATTGCGCTTAGATTGTGCAGATGGTTTTAATGCACATTAAATGCATAAATGGACCTCTCGGTACTTGGAGGACATTGCACTTTGGAAAGACAAGCTAACAGATTCTTGTTCTTGATTCAAATGATGAATCACAAAATTTCTATCTTACTTTTGGGCATTTATGTCCCACAGCATATGTTCTTAAAAGGAGAAAGGTGTTAACTAATCTTCAGCTTCTCATATATATCCAGGAGACAATGCTACTCAGTGAGACCCTGCATGCATTATAGACTAAGGACTGAACTTTATAGTCATGCAGTCTCTACCAGTACCAGCAATGTGACTCTGGAGAAGTTAGCAAACTTACTGGTCTCAGTTTCTCTATTCTCACACTTGCACATTTACAAATAAGTGAAACAAAACCTAATGGCAGAGAAGGGATTCAACATGGCTCAATAGAGGAGGAACCACATCGGAGTTACTCGCAGAAAATCAACTGAAACACAGGCAATTGGAAGAAAGGGAAGGATATACCTCTGGTGCCAAAATCAACCTGAAATAAGAGACTTGTAGATCAAACAACATAGGCATAAGACTTTATAAAATGGCAAAATAGCCCACAGAGCTGCCTGGGGGACCTCTTCCTGTTTGCAGAGTAGGAACCACCATTCTGGGAAGTTCCCCCGAAAAACCGATGGACTGCAGTAGTGTGGCAAACTCAAGCCACACAGGATAGAATTGAGATATAAAGTTGCTGACCTCTTTTGCCTTCCTCCAAACGGAAAGCATTGCAGCCTTTCAGCAAATTTCACTGACACACACAGGAGTGAGAGATAAGGCAGCTGCTCCCTCCCTATGAGCCACCAGTTTTTTCTTTTTTCTTTTTTGCCATGCACCATAGCAGCTAACTGGAAACTCTAGCAACAATAAGGTCGGTGGCGAATGTAGAGAGTGGAATAGCATGACTCCTCCTGCCCTGCTTCTAGCAGCATGGGCGAGGTGAGGGATGTGGGATTTAAGCAGCCTTGGGCTACAACAAGGAAACAAGTGGGACACTCCCCCTAGCCTGCTCCCAATGGCCGGAGAGAGGAGACAGAAGTGGGACCAGAACGCCCTTGGAATGTCTCTGCAGCAGCTGCAGGGGCAGCCAGTGAAGCAATAGTGTTGTCCCAGCTTCTGCTCTCAGTGGAAAGTGAAAAGAGAGACACCTGCCAGTGGAGTGGAATAGAGGAAGCAGTGCAAGGGCCAGAATGGGTCAACTGTACACGGGACTGAGAGCAGACTGGGGCCATCTCTGTCTGAGGGTGCCACGGCAACTGAGAGAGCAACCCAGAGACAAACAGGGTAAAAAGACATGGACAGGTCACCAAGGGGCATCCAGAAAGTAGCTAGCTGAAGACTCTGGCCCCATCCCCCACATCCAGAGGCCAGGTTCAGCCTCATACTCAGCACTAATCCCACTGCCAACTTGGCAGGGTTGCCCGCACAGATTTGGGTTCTGACTTGGACACCACGACAGAACTATGGACATGAAAGGAATTTTATTGTTTTTGTTTGCTTCATTATCTTGTTTCCTTTTTTTTGTTGTTCAGGTTTTTACTTTTAGTGTTTGTTGTGTTTTGTTTATCTCGTTCATCTCTCTTCCCTCAACTATTTCTCTTGATTTTTTTGATATTTTCATGTGCATCAACATTATCTCTAGTCTTTCTGCTTTGCTTTGATATTCTTTTGCTTTCTCCTTCATCCTTTCTTTCCTGTCCTCTTCTGCAGTTTCCCAAAGCCTGGGTGACCATCCTTTGTCCTTCAATCTTGCTTCTACTATATTTCTCTTAATTTGTGTCTCTATTTTGCCCCATCCCTCTTAAATCAACCCCCCACGCACCCCCCCACACACACACACAGGGTAAAGTTACTATATTTAGGGAAAACTCACTGAATACATGTTTCCAGTTTATGTTGGATTTTGTTATTTAACTGCAGATCTTGCTCTTATGGTTAAGATACCAATTAAAATTTACCACAGTTTGTCAGTTTTTAGGCTGTGCTTGATGCTATTTTTATTGCTAAGTGTAATACTTTAGCCAGGATGACACACCTGTTGCAATCAGTCGTTGTCCCTTGTTTAACAACACTGATTGTCTGAGGTCGTAATCATTACCACAATCTAGAAGGACTGGGTGCTGGGCCAAATGGATGACAACTTCTCATTCCCTAATAAATTGAGAAGTTAGGCTCTTGGGGCAGACACAAGAAACAAGATCCAACAGTATGCTGCACACTGGAAACACATTTAATTCAAAAAAGAAATATATTGACTGAAAGGAAGATGTCAAATTATCATTGTTGGTAGATGACATAATACTCTACACAGAAGACCCTAAAAAATCCACCAAAATACTATAGACTTAAAAATCAAATTCAACAGCATAGATAAATACAAGGTCAGCACTCAAAAGTTAATAGCATTTCTGTACCCAAATAACAAATTCAATGAGAGAGAAATTAAGAAAACCACACCCTTCACAATAGCATCATAAAAATGAAATACTTAGCCGGGTGTGGTTTAATTCCAGCACTCCGGAGGCTGAGGTAGGAGAAGCATTTCGAGTTCAAGGCTGGCTTGGGCTACAGCACGAGTGCAAGGATGGTCTGAGCTAGATAGTGCAACCCTGCCTCAAAAAACCAGGGCTGGGAGTTTGGCTCAGTGGCTTAAGCACCTGCCCTGGCAGGTATGAGGTTGTGAGTTCAATCCCTGGTGCCGAAAAAAAAAAAAAGAAAGAAAGAAAGAAAGAAATACTTAGGAATCAGTCTAACAAAGTAAAAGATCTTCACACTGAAAACTGCAGTGTTCTGGAAAAAGGAGATCAAAGAAGATATCAGAAAATGGAAAAATAAAAACCTTGCACTTTGGTAGGAAGAGTCAACATAGTAAAAATGATCACACTCCCAAAATTGTTATGCATATTTAATACAATCCAAATCAAAATATCAAAAGCATAATGCACAGAATTAGAGAAAAGATTCCTAAAATCATCTGGAACCAAAAGAGATGTAGAATAGAAAAAAAAAAATTCTGGACCACAACAGTAAGGCAGGAGTCATGACAGCCCCTGACTCCAAATTAGTCTACAAAACTATTGTGATAAAAACAGCTAATACTGGCCAAAGAAAGAAAGAAAGAAAGATCAAACAGATCCTAGATCAAAGGATCAATGGAACAGATTAGAAACAACTCCAAACACACTCATCCAACTTATCTTTGATTAAGGAGCCAAACACTTGCACTGAAAGAAGGATAGACTCTTCAGTAAATGGTGCTGGAAAAACTGGTTTTCCACATGCTGAAGACTAAAACTAAACCCATTGTTCTTACCAAACTAAAATTAAAATGGATCAAAGATTTAAATATTAAATCTTCTGGAATAGAGAATAGGTAGAACTCTTGGAGACATGGGTGTAGGTAAAGACTTTATGAACAAAACCCTAATCACACAGGAAATATTACAATGACTCAACAACTGGAATCTCATATTATTAAAAAGCTTTTGTACAACAAAAGAAATAGTCAACAAAGTGGGAAAAAATTTTACCAGCTGTTCCTTAGACAAGACACTATATCTAGAATACATAAAGAATTCAAGATAAATCAGATCCCCCAAATTTAAAAACCCACTTTCAAAATGGGTATCTGAGATGAACCCATTTCAGATGAAGAGGTACAAACAGCAAATAAATACATGAAAAAATGTTCACCAGCACTGGTCATTTGAGAGATGCAAATTAAAACAACACTGAGATTCCACCTAACCCAAGAAAGAATGGCTAGTATTAAGAAGTCAACCAGTAACAAATGCTGGAGGGGCTGTGGATGAAAAGGAAACCTTCTCCACTGTTGGTGGGAATGCAGGCTGTTGTAACCACTGGGGAAGTCAGTGTGGAGACTCCTCAAAAAGCCAGGATTGGAGGTCCCATTTGACCCAGCTGTTTCCTTTCTGGGTGTCTTACCAAAAGTACTAAAAGCATTATACCATAGTGATATATGTGCACCTATGTTTATAGCTGCACAGTTCATAATAGCCAGATCTTGGAAACAACCTAAATGCCCCTTGACTGATGAATGGATAAAAAAGATGTGATATTTCTATATAATGGAATACTACTCAGCTATAAAGAACAATAAACTAGACAGTTTAATACTTAAATGGATGCACCTTGAAAATACACTTATCAGTAAAATAAATAAGTCACACATATGTAACCATTGTATTGTTGCACTTGTGTGACAAACTGAAAGAAAATCTATGTATATATATATATATATAAATTAGTTAATATAAAAAGAATTTTGAGTGAAATGTAGTTTTCACAGGGTCATTTTCAGATTTCATTTTTACTGTGAATTGTTCTTTTGAAAATAATATAGCATTTATAACATTTGCATTTCCTGCCAATGTTTTTCTAATGTCCTATACATTCTTTTTTGTTATAAAATAAAATTTAAAAAAATAAAAAAGAAGGATAAACTTGAGACATTTATAGCTGAATGGATGCACCTTCAGACCATATTCTTAGGTGAAATAAATACGACAAACACATGGAAATATCACCTTGTTTCTCTGGTGATAGAAACCAAAAGCATACATAAGGATTGAAACGTATAGTAAGTATGAAATAGGAAGAAAATATTCAACTGAGAAAGTGAATGGGTGTGGTAAGGAAGGGAAAAGTAAATCACTGAATTCTGGCAGTCATTTCTTACTCATCATAATTTAACCAAGCTAAGACATTTTCTTGTTAAGCTTATGGGATATAATTAACACCAAAGGGTAGAATATGAAAGACTTCCTTTCAATATGGAAAGTAACTTTTTGTTACTAGCAGTTATCTGAAAATAAAAAGGTCTGCCTGACTGGGTAGTGAGCTCCTTAACAATGAGAGTATTGAAATAAAGTTGCATAAGTAGTTGTATCCAATATTGTACAGAGCTGTGACAGTAGTTCATGGTATGTGGGAAGAAGTGGGTTCTGGAGTTAAACAGATACCTCCTTCCAGACTTATCACAAAGTTTAATACATTGATAATTACTATGCTGCTGCAAAAAAGATATACCATGCATAGTATTTTACAAACTTACTGCACGAGAGAACCTTCCTCTTCCCTACACTTCATCACCCCTAGAAGAACATCTTATGACACAAATGGTTTTAGAAACCCAATTTAGAGCTAGGTATGGTGGCACATGCTTGTAATCCCAGCCCACTGGGATACTGAAATAGAAGGATTCCAAGTTTGAGCTCAGCCTGTGTAACTTAGTGAGACCTTGTCACAAAACTTTTAAAACCTTATGAAGGGCTGGGGATGTAGCTCAGTGCAAAGGCCCTGGGTTCAATTCCCAGTGCCCCATCCTCTCAAATTAGCAAGTGCTGGTTGACAGTTTTATGGTCATAACTAGGTTCAGACCAGACACACTTTGGGGTTCCCTCAGGCACTAAGGACTGCATGAACCAGTTATGATTTGAGCCCTCAAGGAGAATCCCTAAGATTCCTTCACAACAAGGAGTGCTGCAGATTCAGGATGAGCAAGATGAGTCTATTTGAATTTGACCCCACTTTCATTATTTTGCTTGAGAAGGTTATCTAGCCTTTTGTGCTGAGGATTTATGTTGTGAAAATTCATGTCATACCCATTCTGGAAAGTTCGCAGTCACATCTTTGAACGTTGCCTCTCCTAGTCTCTTCATCTCCCACTTCTACAATCACACGAGGGAGTGATGATTTTCTCATCTCTCCACCAGACCTCTTTACGCTTTCTCTGATGTGTTTTATCTCTTAGTTCCCTGGGCTCTACTCTTCAGACTGATCTTGCAGTTCACTTACCAACCCCTCAGCTCTATCTAGTCTGATGTTGATAGATTCATTGGATTTTTAGTATCAGGAACTTGATTTTAAATGTCTACTTATTCAGTTTCCTGATCTGTTAAAGTAATCTGACCTCTCTTACATTATCTTAATGTCTCCATATGGTTACTATTCTTCTGTTTATTTGTTGAATACTTTTAAAATATTCTTATGTTGTAGTCCCTTTTGGACCATTCTGCTGTCTCACAGTTTTGGAAATGTTAGTTGCCCTGATGTTCATGATCATTAATACCCTCCTGTGGTGAGTCACTTTCTCATATATTTTGTGCATGTTTATTCTTAATTCAACCTCAGTGAAGGCTAATGTTATGTCTTGTGGGAAAATCATGTGTTATGGGAATGAATCAGTGCCTCTAAGCACTTTGTTTTGGCTCCTGTCAAAGGCTCTAGGGATATTGCAAACTAGAAACTGCTTTTTATATTAATCTGTTGGGTTAGAATTTCTGAACTATTTATATAGTGCAGTTCAGCTTCCAAGCCTTTCTGCAATGAAGGGTTAGCGTTTTGATTGTCCACAGCACCTTGGGTTTGGAAAAACTTCTCTGTAAATTCTCACTGTTGCTTGTGGTATTTTTTTCAAATTCGATTTTCACTAGGAATTTTTTTTAATTGTTACAGCTTTATACAGTTTCATTGACAACATTCCATGCATCACATGCTCCAGATCTTATCTCCTGTATCCATATGAGATTGAAAACATTTGGGCATTTTTCTAAATTTGATACTGTCCATTATACACTGGGAATTTCCCGATACAAGATTTTACATTTCTCATTCTAGCTTTCTCAATTTCCTCTTTGTTTCTGGCCCTTAATGGTTCTCTTTTCTCAGAAACAAAGATACGTGTGTATACTTTAGCTTTCTGAATTATCATCAAACATAATCCATGATTTCTTTTAGTATGTGGGATGTATGTAACAGGACACGTATGGATGACTTCATACCACTTAGTAGCAAGCACCAGAACAATGTTTACAGACATATATCAGTCTCAGCTTTTATAAAATTTATCTAATAATTTCTACTTCATTGTTTAATATGAAGATTAAACAGATAATGGTCCTAATACACTCAATACAATGTTAGGCATATATTAAATGCTGAATAAATATTGGACATTATTATTTTATCATTTAGAAAAGACAAATATTTGGAAAGACAATTACAAATATTGGAAGATAGTAGCAAGTGACAACAATGGATCTGTTCCTTCAAATAAAAATTCTTGGCTTCTTATCTAAAGACATAGTTTGGGAAGGCTCATGGGTTTTTTTCTCCATTCTCTTGGCCTCTAAGCAGGAACAAGGACTAACTTCTATAACTGCAAAGAAGAATTTAAATGCCCCAAAGCAGAATATGTGATACTCCACAGCTACCTACAAAAAAAGGAGACTTGAGGATATGAATTTAGGAACTCTGCTAGTAATAATCAAACACAGACTGGTAGCCAGCAAGTTAAAATAGGAGTAAGGCAGATAGCAGAGAAGAGTCAGTGTCTTCTACATGATGCTCTGGATGTACAGATGGACTTTGAAAACAGGAGAGAACTTGTGCTGTGACAGAAAATAAGAGACACTTCCTTGAACAGGTAGTTAAGAAGAATGAAGGTGAAGGGGTTGTACTTTCTGTAAGATATCAAATTCAAGGCTCAACTGGGAGTATTGGGAGGACTAGTTTTCTAACTCCTTTCCTTCTATGGTTACAAGTTAGACTCAGCTAAGAAAGGAATTTAAGGTGGAAGGATAGCAAAGCTATTACATTCAGAACTTTTTACAGTCATTCTTTACCATGAACGGTCTGGGGAAGATCAGTAAGTCTTGCCTCTCCATGCTCCTCTGCACACAGCTCACCTTCCCAGCTGCTGATCACAGCCCAGGCACACGGCTGTGATTCCAAAAGGCACCAGTACACATGTTGGGCCTTCTCAGAGAGTAGCTTGGAGACTTCCCCTTCCGCTTTCAGGACCAGGCTGGCTTGTAATGTTAGATTTCCCTCCAGGCTTTGACTTGCCCATGAAGCTGGACTTTGAGGACAGTTTCTCTGATGCTTCAACTCCCCTCCAGCTGTCCTTTTCCCAGGGCCACTCACCTGTGGAGCCATGGCTCATAATGAACCTCTTAATTCTATAATTCCTGCAGTGGGTCTCCTTCCTCAACCCAATGCAGAAGTCACACCTGGCCCACAAAACCCTGCATAATTAGGGCTCCACGTGCCTCTGCAGCCTAATTATGAGCTATTCCCCCACAATCAATGTTTTCCACATTTCCTGAGACATGTCACATGATCTGCCATCTTAGAGTCATTCATGTTAATCTTTTAAACAACGCCTGGACTTGCTACCTCAAAAGCAAGACGGTAGGATGAAGGCATAAGAAACAACACTTTTCTCCATTCAGGTCTCAGGCTAAATGCCTTATCTTCACAGAATTCCTTCCCAACCACCTGCTTAAGATTTCTCCTAATTTCTAACACAACAGTATCTTTCCTGTCCCTGAAATCCATCTGCACATTTTTCTATGTGTATGAATCTGTTCCCGTGTGTCCAAATGTGGTGTTCACCCTCGCACAAGTAACTAGCGATGCTTGGCATAAGTTAGGGGTGTCAACCCATGTTTTTGAGTAAATTAATAAATTAGCAGAACTGGGCCCCTGAACCAATCTCTAGTGTCATGTCACGTTGCTGTTGTCTTGGTGATGATTATACCAGAGGCAGAACAGGTGGATAGAACTGGGTCAGAATGCTTTTTTTCATATTACAGTCTTCAAGGGCTGAACCCTTAAAACCGACAAAAAGGTTTCCCAAGGTCAAAACTTAGAACTAGTTTGGGCGATAGAGGCAAGATGAGTTTGAAAGACTGGAAATACCTAACTGAGATAACAGGGAATCCAAGGAGCCTGGGTGTAATGGGAGGACATAAGCAAGGGAAAAATCTCCCAAAGATTCTGAGGAGAAGGGAATTGGAAATGAGAAATGTCTACCAGGGGGTACATATATTTTCTTAATTTTGCTGAGGGTTGTGCTATGTAAATTTTCTCCATTCAGTAATTGTCAGTTAATCCACATTACTCACTAATGCTTTGGTACAAGTGGATTCTTTAGGGGGAACGGAACAGCTGTTGAAGTCTGCAGCCAGGTGGGTAATGAGATAAACTAGAGATGGTACATGTGGGCAGTGCATTTGAAGGATGGGGTTGTAACTGACATATGGTTTACACTCCATAATGCTATGTACCAGGGAGAAGTTCAAAGAAATCTCACACTGAGACACATGAAGACTTCTACCCTAACTTATACCAAAGAAAGCAAATTAATGAAAGCTACCCAACACTTTTGCAGTTTAAGCATCCTATTTACTTTACATATCTGAATCAGCACTGCCGAAGATGTAGGTGTCATCAGACCCCAGTGATCATGATTAAACCAAAGACTACTTTTCCTTATCACTGTTATTGGTGCCCAAGACTTCATGAAAATTGAATACACCCTCATCCCTCTTTATTTATTATTATTTTTTTTATTTTGTGAAATGGTCTCTAAGTTGTGCAGACTCGGCTCGAACTTGCAAACTTCCTGCCTCAGCTGTCCAGAGAGTTGGGATTACAGGTGTGCCCCACCATGCCTGGCTTGCCTACAAGTTCTTGATGATCTTTCTCAGACTAATGTTATAGGGAAAGGGGAGTTGTAAGCTTCAAAAGTAGTGCAAACTCTTACAAGCCAGTTGCCATGTGAAACGGCTTAGTCAAGATTCCTGGTCGATGGGAAACTGCTGTGGTCTGGATACAGTTTATCCCCCAAAGGTTCATGTGCAGGGGGCCTGGTTCCCAATGTGATGACTGAGAAGTGATCACAATCTGTAAGACATGGGGCTCAGTGGGGGCGCTACACTTGGGCTGGTTACCATGACAACAACCTGCTAAGAAACAATTTTAGTTTTCTCAGTTACCTCTTGGACCTTCTCCCTCCATATGGCCTTACTCACTCTTCTACATGTGCTGCTCACCAGTCTTACACGTTGCTTCAACTATGCAATGCCATCTGCCGTGTTGTGACTCTCCACATGTGACTACCAGATGTGCCTCTGGGCAGTAATTGTAAACTATTATTGACATGGCTAGAAAGAAGTATATAAAAGTAGTAGCAATGTAGTGAGAGGAAAATGCAGTGACCAAAATTCACAGAAGAAAGCTTACTTTTTCATAGAATTTGTAACCCTGCCTGGGCTGCAAGGAATTTTTGGCATTATTGATTCAAGGATGCCCAGGCCATCTGAGGTATGATTTCCTAGAGAATAAAGTTGAAAAGGTTTCTTCTGAGAATGGTGGATAAGAGTATTTCGATCAAATGACAGTGCCTGCCTTTGCAATAAAAGCAGTGTAGGAATCCATGCCGAGTGTCTACCATGTTCTACCTGGTCTAATTCTTCAGTTTTGTGAATGAGGAATCAAAGCCTAGCGTATGGAAAGGTTCAATGTCATTTGGGGGATTGATGGTAGAGCCATGTTCTGCCTACGGGTTCTCTTTGATTTGCTTGTAGTGATTTTCTCACTCTTGTTAGGCATAGAGTTTAGGTTTGTGATTCTGCATTTCCCTGTTAAAATGATGTAAATTTCCTTGCCAGGCTGTAAGCCAAGGATTTTACCTCGGAATTGGTCTGCAAAACTTGAAACTCAGGTTAAGACAGTTTCCCCAAGTGCCGAACAAAGTTAACAATTGTCTTGGTTAGAACCTCACTTAGATTTTGAAAAAGGAGCCCCTATTTTAGGTTGTTTATTCTACATAGTTAGATTTAATAATTTTTGGAGTCACTATTTATAATTTCTAAATGAGCATGACTACATAATGAGTGAACCCTTGCCTCTAGATGTATGTAGTATGCTTTTTGCAGGACTTAGAAGGATTCAAAGACTCATAAATACTATAGATTGAACTACTTTAATGCAGTCACTCTGTGTCTCCTCCATTGAAAGATGGGTTCTGATACTGGTTGTCCCTATATGGAGGGACAAGACCCAGAGTATATCTGATCTCTAGTACATATGGCCCTGGATTCACGATATGGTTGTGTCCTTAAAAAAATCCATTGTAAGTGGAAAATATCATTAGGTGAAAAAGCCATATAATGCAGCTAACCATCTAACATCCTAGCTTAGTAACAGCACAGGAAAAGATCCAAATTCAAAACTCAAAGTAAAGTTTCCATTGAATGCGAATTGCTTTCACACCATTTTAAAGTTGAATAATTTTAAGTCAGCCATCCTAAGGCAGGGACTGGCTGTGTATGATTCCTTAGGGACTCCAGCAGCATGTGGAGAGGAAATGTTCTTGCCACTTCTCCAGTCTGAACACTACACAACCAAGCAGATCCAATTGACATTCTACCTCTGGGCTGTTGACTCACACTCAACCTTTGGGGACCTGCTTCTCATTATAGATGGAAATGCTCCTGCTGAGGAGAGAACGCCCTCAAGCTGCTGACCCCACAACCCTCCTTGCAAAAAGAGCATCCCTCCTCTCCCTCTAAACTCCTTCAGCCTGCCTGGCTGTTCATGCTCACTTCAGCCCTTGCAATGTACTGCTTTTTAGTTTTTGCAGACTCACTGGTGTGTGTGTGTGTGTCTGTGTGTCTGTGCGTGTGTGTCTGTGTGTGTGTAAGTGTAGCTACTCACACATAGAGGACATTGAAGCTAGAAACGTCATAGAATAAAGAATCCTGCGTAGTCTCTATGTTACTAGTTTGATATATTTGAAACATTGCCACTGGTTTTTGTGAGCATCGTGACAAAGACTATTAAGGCACTGCCTGGCACATCATGTGCTTATTAGTTGGCTTTCTGTTACAGTAACAAAATGCCTGATGTAAATAACATACATAGAAAATATCTACTTTGGCTCTCAAGTTCAGAAGCTCCTCCTGTCCATAAAATAACTGACTCTGTTGCTTTGAACCTGTGGTGATGCAACATATCATGGTGGGAGTGCATAGCAGAGCAAAATCTCTCCCCATATGGCCACAGATCAAAGAGAGGAAAGGATAACAGGCTCCAGCAGTCCCCTTGGAGGACATACCTCAGGACCTAAAGATCTCCCCCAGGCCTCATCCCTTGAAGTTTCCACCACCTCCCAGTAGCACCACCTGTGGGCAAACCCTTTAATGCCCGGCCCTCTTGGTGACATTCAGGATCCAATCAATAGATAAACACATCTCTGGTGACATAAAACAGGTGAAGGCAGCAGGGCTATTCTAAATGAAGATGGTAACATGCGAGCTTCTTTTCCTGTTTCCTGAATATCTGCAGGGTCTTACTAGCTTAGCCACCCAGACAGAATCAGAACATCCTAGCCAACTAAAGTTCAGAAGTTTTGTGGTTTTCCCCAAGTCCCACACCTGTGATAAAGCCAAAACCAGACCCAGGCTGTTCTGAATTCATCTCATTGCTCATCCCTCATGCCCACCATCTTGACATCATCTCAAGACTGACTTTCACTAATTCAGGCTAAGAAGTGAAGTACAGTTTATCACTCAAATAGTTATCACTCAGATGAATAGCTGACTAATATACCCACTATGGACCAGGTAGGGTCATAATGGTCTTTTTTATAGTGCCCACACAGTTAATAATTCTGATCATATGAATGAAGGTCTGACATTAATGCAGAATTACTAGCTGTATCAATGATTAAGAGTTATGAGTCAAATATTCATGATGATTAAAATTATTATAGTAATTGGTTTACAGGTGATATCATCAGTCAGATCTGCATTCCCCGAAATGTGTCTTATTAGTCTTACCATATAAAATGGTTCTGTGATCAATGCATTTGGAAAAACCAAAGTCCCTCTTGAAACCATATAATATGCATGAACCCATGGAAGGCTCTGAGAAACTGTGCAGGAAGGAACCTGATCATTTCCATGTTTTCATTTACCCACCAAACTGTTTGGGAAAATTTACTGCTGAAACTCAGTGAAAGTGCTTGTAAAACAAAATTTGTAATATATTATATAATAAGTACTAGAACCAGGTGTAGTGGCCCATGCTTGCAATCCCAGTACTCTGGTAGGCTGAGTCAGAAGGATCACAAGTTTGAGCCTCACCTAGGCAACTCAGCAAGACTCTGTCTCAAAATTTTAAAATTTTAACAAGGACTGGAGATGCAGCTTGTCTATAAAGTTTTTATCTGATTTCATGGTAAATGTTTATGAAATACTTACCCCAAAGCATCCCTTTCTGAGGCACTTGGATCGATCAGGGAATGGAAACAAGAGAGAAAGTGACCTCATGGAACTTCATGTAGGAGTGAGAGACAGACAATAAAAAGTAATAAACAAGAAAACTGCATGAGTGTTCAAAGATGATGAGCATGTGAGAAAATGAAAAGAAAGAGAAGCAAGGTAAAAAGGGGACTAGCGGGTTAAGGGGTACGCAGAGCGGGAGGATAGCTTACAGAGCAATAGAAACACTGCCTGGCAAAAGAGCGGAAGAGAGGAGGGGACTGGCTCTGCACATGACCAGGGGAAGAGTGACTCAGGCAAAGAACAGCAACAAGTGCGAAGACCTGGGTCTGGTGTTCAGGAAGGGAAAACACTTGTGTTGTGTATGGAGGCTCAGAGCGTAGCAAAGGAATGCAGAAGGAAAGGGAACAGAGCCAGTTTATACCATAGGTGATGCGTCAGTGGAATCCAACCAGCGAATACAGAATTGCCTGTTTTCCTCCACAAGAGCTTAGTATGGGGAGTTAAGTACCCAAGAAATGGCAGACAGGAAGATGGATAACAACAGGAGCCACTCCCCACCCTCAGCTGGGGAGAAGAGGGGAGAGGCAGGCAAGGAAATAGCTGGCAAACAGTACTGGGCCACACCAAAGCATACAAGGTGCTTCTGGAAAGATCTGGAACCCAGAAGACGCTCCCCAGAAGCTCCTCCCTCCCGCGTGGCAGTCTCCTTCCCGAGTCCACCCTGGCCATGCTCTGCCTGCAAGTACAACCTTCTGAGAGAGGCGCAGGTTGTTCTTTGTCTCTTGCTGTGTCACAGCCACCCACATCTGTGCAGCTGAAAATCGACTGCCTCTCCCACTGCAGAGTGAAGGCTTCATTACCATTATGAGCCACTCAGGCAGAGAAGCTCACAGGCCCCAAATACAAAGTACTGATAAAGACAGGGACATACCGGTTACTCTGCCCTGATCAGTATGTGTGGAACAAGAGCTGAAATACCACATGAAACGTCATACATATGTACAGCCCTGGTGTGTGCATCAAATGCCCCTAATTTGATCACTGTAATATATATACATGTGTCAAATTATCACACTGTACCTCGTAAATAAGAACTATGACATGTTCATCAAACATGTAGAGATGGAAATTTCAATTTTCCTGATTTGAGCCTTATTCACTGCATACATATATTGGATTGTCCTGCTGTACCTCACCAATTTGTTAAAACAATAATTTTTTAAGATACATATATATACTGTTTTATTTATTTGTTATTGTAAAAATTTATGTCTGTGACCTGCCCGCACAGTTTGTGTGTGCTCCTGGAGGCTATCAGGTTGGGGAGGGCTTCCCTAGGCCTATTCCTAACCATACTGCCCTCTTGAGTAAACAGTCAAGGGCTGGCTCATACTCCAGGGAGGTGTGAAATGCCATTCACCATGTGGGACAGTAGTGGAGAAAGGTTTTGAGGTCAGGTAGGTTTCTGACCAGAACAATTTTCTCATATTTCTTTATTTCTAACTCACACGATGGCATCATCCTCTTCTGTTATTGCTCTGTTATTAAAAACACTCTCATTCTCTCCTTGGCAAGGAGAAACACAAAGCTCCCCCAGGACCTCTCACCAGGGCTACAGGAGACCCCTCTTGGTGCAGGGCCCCAGGAGCTGAGTGGGAAAGTTCAGCATCAGTCACTATCTTCATGCAAAACAGCAGGGGATCAAAAACTAAAAAATAACTTCTGCTTGTCACATACCCAAACGAAGATATGCACGGCTTCCAGATTTCTTTGTAAACCACTGGTCACAAGACTGTGATTGATATTTGTAGTCTTTCTTCAACCCACTCATTTTACATTCCCTTTACCTTTCATCATTTTGGATTTTTTTTTTCTGGAAGTAAAAGATAATGTAAATGTTATTTCTGAAGGTCTGAGCCCTTAACGAGCCTTCCTTTATGGGCTGTGATAGTTTTGCATGGATTTTCATTACTGAATATGAGAGTTCTATGAGATTCCCTGATGTCGAGGTATAGGGCATAGCCCTTCCAACTCCTATTCTGCAACATTCAATGTCCCCACGGTAATCCACGTCAAGGATCATGCAATATAGTGAGCCTCTTCTTGACCTCTTGGTTTGGTGACAAGAGGATCTCCAACCATCTAATTTATCTTACACAATTGGTGCAAGGAGTTATTTATACACAGAAAAGAGGAGGTGAGAAAAGAAGCGGGTGACTCAGGTAAGCTGTGGATGAACAACAGTAGGAAGATACTGTCCCCCAGCCTGGAGGGGCAGGCAGGAGATCTGGTGGGTGCTCTGAGCTAGGGTGAGCAAGTGGATGTTAGAGCCATTGTGATTGTAAGAGCTTTGGCTTGGATCATCAAGCAAATGCCTGGAGAGGCTAGCTCCACCTGGCTTCTCTCATTCCCCTGTCTTTTAATCTCCTCCCAATGCCTTGCTTTGGCCAGACTCGCCAGGAAGCCAATCGAGTGGTGAACCAGAAGAACATAGTCTCTAGGGCCAGCCCAGCTGTCTGTGTAGACAACACAGCAGAGTAGAAGGGCACGAAAACAATGTGAGGGCCAACAGGTGCAGTCTCCTCCCAGGTGGGAAGGCAGAGTGGTGGATGCAGATGTTTGTGGGCAGGTGGACAGAACTGAGGTCACCGTTGCATGTCAGGTGTGTAAGAAATTCGGGGGGGAGGTTCTGCCGACCTCAGTATCCTCAGGGAAGGAGGGAGCAGTGCTACCACTGAGAGCAAGGGGTGAGGATGGTGTCCTGAGGGCTTTTAGGGAGCCAGGTTGTGGCTGGTTGCCTAGGAGAGGAGCGATGAAAAGATTGAATGAAAGCTGTTGCCTGGCAGCAGGAAAGGATGCCCTGAGGCTCCAGGTTCAGGGTCCTGGATTTAAATAAGATCAATCAGTGTGACTGTGGATTTGTATGCAGGCAAATACTACTGGGCACAGGTGGTTAGCAGGAAGTTTGGGGTGGGTGTTGAGAATGAAATTCCTGCAGGAGGGATTACAGGGATTGCAGATCTCAGCAGGGAAGGGAGCAACAAGGGGACATGGTCCCAGGGAAGAGCTGTACTCATTGCTGAAGGGCTGCTGTGGTGGGGCACTACTGGGAACAGTGGCAAGTGTTCGGTGGCCACTGAGCTCTGGTGAAGGAAGAGTGCAGAGGAGGAGCAGCGTTCAATTGGTGTTTAAGGAGGAACTTTGGGACTAGAAAGTAAAACCCACTCATGTTAGATTCCTTTGCTCTGCTTTCTCCTTCTCCTGGTCATCCTGCCCTGGCTTCACTTTGATGGAAGAACCCAGCCTGCACTCTTAGGACACATAGTTCCGAGGGATCTGCCAGCTGGACACCCCTGGTTTCCCTCCTGTCTCCCTGAGCCTCCCCTCCTTGGCAGGTCCTTGCTTCTCTGGAGCTGTCCTGGTGATGCTCTTCTGGGTCCTCACTGGCCAATGCTTTCCCTGCTCTGTCTAACAATCAACACCTACCTGAGCTTCCCTGGGCACCAGAGGAGTGACCCACGGAGAGCTGGGCCCCAGAGAGCCAAGCCTTGTGGGTGGAGAAGGGGAGTGGGTGTCTTGAAGGGGTCCGGCTGAGATGAGATGAAGTCTGCAAGATTTCCAAGAGCTGGGCTGTCTGTGATGGACATCAGAAGTGTAGGAGTGAAAACAGGGGCATGTGACAATTTTCAGGCTTCAGAATTCTGTGAATACACGGCTCTCAAGTTCTGTAGTTGCTGCATATTGAGTTTCTTTTGCAAAGCAAGTGTATCTAGTACCTCCTCTGTCCTGCTCTTAAATTAGCAATACTTTACTGAGATTTCTCTCTGCTGATAAAGAACAGCAGCTTTCTCTTTTCTTTTCTTTCTGTTTTTTTTTTTAAAGAAGTATCAGCATTTTCTGTATTGCAGACACTAATCTGTGTACTGTTGCCACAAACACCAACTTGTCACTACATTCTCTGACCCCAGATTTCTACACTTGCACCTGTGACTGTTCCTTTTCTCTCAAGTTTCTGCATAAAATGAACAAGATAATGTATGTTCAAGTACTTTGCAAAGGTGGATAAAAATGTAAGGTATTAATTATGATTTCTATTACTATCACCATTACCATTTTGGACTTTGATTCAAATTTCTTCTTCCTTTGTCTTCTGGGATGCTCTCTGCTTTGCCCAGAAAAGCTCATTCATTAGACACCGAGAATAATTCCCATACGGCTAAAGCATGTGCCGCTTCCACATCAGCTAAATTAGAAACGTTTAAATTTTTCATCTATTCCCTTGTCTGCTCTTTGGTCAATAGCTTATTCTGACAACTTCATTACCTCCTAATTACTCCTAGTTCCTTTGTTCATTTTTCCATATGTGATTTAAAAAAAAAATGCCCAAGAAAGGAATTTGATGTCCACGTCACTGGGCTCCTAAGTGACAACCAGACCGTCCCTGTTTCCTGGAAGGGGATTTTCTTTGTCTTTGCATGGGAACAGATTTGCAAAAGCCCTTTGATGCTGGGCTCAGGGTTACCAGCCAATCTGCCTTTTCTGCACACTTTACTTCCCCTGCAAGATGGGAGTGATAAGATGCATTTTCCTCTCTCAGCAGGGCAGATTTATCCTTCACCTATAAATCTTTGAGCAGCCATTCAGGAAGCTGTATCAGATGTGCCTTAATCTTTGTATTACTCATTTCTTAAAGGAATTTTAATCTACTGGGCTTTAATTATATATCCCTGAGAAAGTGAAAGTCTTTTCTTAGCAAGGCACTTTATTCTCGTAATTTGATAATCGGTTTCACTCTCACCTTCTCATGAGACTATACTTAGAAAATTGGGGGCAGAAGCGACCTTAGAGGTCACCCTCTCCACTGGGTGCCCAAACCTCATAGCCCATCCTCACCCTAGACTGCTTGTTAAAAGCATAGATTCACAATTGGTGCTAGCCAAATCCTGGAACTCTGGCAAGATTACAAGGTGTGATCACAAAATACGGTGAATGTTTAATTTTTAAAAAACATTACAATAAAAGGCACATTGCTGTTGCTCCCTCTCAAAATCCTCCCTCTGGAACACATTTATCCCATTGTTCTTGCTTTTTTCTAGGGTGATTCTGAAAATCTTCTTTTGTGGGTCCCATTAGTTTTGCTGTTGTGGCTGCCATCTTGTCCCAAATTGATTCAAAACCTTCAGGTTTCATGGTTATTTTAACTTTGAAGAAGAGCCAAAAGTCGCACAGTGCCAGATCAAGGTGGGAGGGGACAGACCATAACGTTTTTCACAAACTGGTTTTTCTGTTGGCTGGCACTTGGCAGAAGCATTCGCCATAATTTTTACCACATTTCGTAAAGACACTCATGAAAGAGGACTTCCAGAACTGCTTCAGAAAGTGATAAGAATGATGGCATAGATGTGTTTTAAGTGAGCGGGAGTATTTTGAAGGGATAAATGGCAATGTGCCTCTTACTGCAATAGTTTTTTAAGGATTTACTTAAACATCCTGCATATTTTGTGATCCCTGTCTCTTGTGTTCAGAAAGTCACTCAGCTGATTATAACAGACAGATGGCAGAGGAATCCCTTGTCTAATCTGGAACAAGACTGGTCCTTGTTTGATCCCTTTGCAACTATAGATATAGTCTAAGGGCTTCCTTAAATTTTGAGTCCTGAGGTCCTTTCCTGATTCACCCTACTCAGCCCCCCACAGAAGGACGTGTGGGCCTCCTGTGCTTTCTATCTCACAAGAGGACAAGCAGTGGGGACATTCATGCTGAAGGGCTAAAGAAGACCAGACACCTGAGAGTTCCGTGTGGCACCTGGGCTCTAGCCTCCACTCCCTATGTCCATGCTGGAGCAAACCAAGAGGACAAGGAAGCTGTAGCTTCTGCCTCCTGGGCAAACTCTTCTTCCTGGTCTCTAGCCCCATGCGTATTGGACCAAGAGCTAACATTTTGGTTTGCTTCCTAGTAGGCCCTCTTCTTCAGCTTACCCTGTGTCAACCTTAAATCTATACAAAGGACAGAAAGAAAACTGAGGCAAGGCAGACCATCAGACAGCAGCCATATTTGTTCAGTGAGGTCAGAGGAGAGAGAGAGAAGGGTGGAAGTCAGATTAATTGAGAATCTTACCTTGATTTTCATTACCTGCAGTATGATAGAGATGTATCAGACCCAAGGGGCCAGCACTTTAATCTGCAAAACAAGTTGGAGAGAGTGACTCTATTGATCCTATCTGACAGATGATAAAATCAGAGGGTCATAGGGAAGGCCCGTTAAGAAATGGAAGAGTAATAAAAAAAAAATGGGCATTATTAAATACTCACTTTGTGTATGTGCTTCTATAATCTTTAATCTTATTTACCACCAGAAATGTGGGTAGAATACATTTTTTCCCCTCCTTCCTACCTTCCTTCCTTCTTCTTCTGTGGCACTGAGAATTGAACCCAGGGCCTCTTGCATGCTAGGCAAGAGCTCTGCCATGAGATATTCCTCCAGCCTCTTAGACTCTAGCTATAGATGCAGAGAGATACTTTGCTTTAAGGAGATTGTTGAGCCTGATTATCATTTCAGTGGAACCAGGATTCAAACCACTCTGGCTTGACTCTAAACCTGTTGCTTTTTCTTCTCCTACTGGCATGTAGCTTTTTGCAGGGGGCCATTGCTCCCATGCAACTGTGTTGAGGGGAATCCTGAGATGACATCTGTGTTTAATTGGGGACGTCTGCCATAGAATTGTAAGGAAGAGAAGTCCGTTGGTCACAGACATCCCAGTGGCCTGCAGGAAGACAAGCCGGTCCCGTGGATTAGGAAACTGCAGGTTCTAAATGTGGACAGCATGTCTCCCAAAATAAAATAGCACACCTTGATGTTCATTCTACATTGCCGTATTGAGTGCTTCCCATGAACGTGGTCTTGGAGTTTCTGCAGCTGCAGTGCATACACTATCATTAAACATATGAGGCATTTAACTGAGTTCATGGTATCATCCAGATTGGTACACTTACCTGGACTGACTGCATAGTGAAGGTGCAAGAACTTCTGCCTGCTTTCACACACAGGGAAACCAAGGCAAAATGGCACAGAGTCACCAGCAGCAACACTACGACTCAGAGCCAGGCTTATGATTCCCGCATGGTGTTCCTGACACTAAGACTCCCTGTGGGAGGTGGCAGCAGAGGGAGAGGCAGAGATGACAGCTGTTCCCGGGAGGAGGTGGAGACAAGGAATTGCCTCAGGTCTGTTTGTTCACACTTCGCTATAAATGAGGATTGTATCTCTCCACAGAAACAAGAAAACAAACTGCCTCTGGCAGGCGGAGGAGGAGACGTCAGTGTGAGGAGAAGCCTCCTGAATCAGTTTCCCTGCTGGGCGCAGAAGAGTACAATGCACAGAAAGGGAACTTGGAGTTGGGACGAGAAGCCATCCTGAGGTGTGGACACAGGTGCTGAACTCTTTTCAGAGATGTCTGAGTCCACTTTAGCTTTGCCCTCTGTACCCTTGCTTTCTTCTCCACCCCATTGCCTGTTGATCTTGACCCTGAACAAGTCTTTACAAGGGGAGAAAACTAAGACAGGCATGCAAATTAGTGTCAATTTCATACTAAGATGCAAATGACTTATAAGAATCTTCATTCTGAGGTTTTCGGGTTTTCGTTTACTATTTTGAGAGCAACAATCTATGCAGAACTTAATGTGCTATGTGTGCCATGGGAAATTTTCACATCCTTGAGGAATGGAGTGGGGAGTGTGCAATGGATACTTTGTCTCCTCTGTGCTCTCTCAACCCTCTGAACTAAGCTTTAAACATCTCACCTTTGACACCCTTTGACCACTCACTCTGAACTCATCTCTATGGAGACACATAAGGCACAACATCTCTGTTCCATCGTAAGAGACAGAAAAGAAAAAATAACACTGGTCTTAGTGTAGGAAGGTGTGCCAATCTGACTCGAGGAGGCAAGATGGGATGGAGAGGGCAGAAAATTCTCTGAAGGGGATTTTAAAGATGCCCCCACCAAAGTCTCATGTGTTTAGAAGGTGACTGAATCATGGGATGCGATGTGCTATGGGACTTGGTTGGCGGTCAGTCACTAGGGATGTGGTCTAGAAGAATATATTCCCTTCCCACACCTTCCATTTTCTCTCTGCTTTCTGGCTACACACATTTCCTCTCCTCTCTAATGGGTGCCATGAGAATAGCACTTCTACCATGAAGTTTGTCATTGAAGCCAGCTGACTGAACCCTTTGAAACTGTGAGTCAAAGTAGACTTCTCTTCCCTTAAATTGTGAGTACCAGCTACTTTTGTCCCAGCACTGGGAAAGTAATTAATATGAAAGGTGAGGTGGATTTGGGTGAGAAAGAGGAAATAGAGCATGAGAAATTAGGAACAATGCATGTGAAAGTAAGAGCTGTCCTTTTTTCAATGAAATCACAAAGAGAGCCAGTGATGCTTTGACCTCAGCTCTGTTTCACTGCAAAGCCAACTCACAAGCTGAATTTGTCCTGAATAGGCAGAGTGGGGGAGGGTAAGAGCTGGAGCAGCTGGGTGGGTTTGGATTACTGATCCAGGTACTGGTTTCCCATCCCAGCCCAGGGAAAACCACCTCATCTCTTACATCCTCTTTCCCAGTAAGAGGTCAGCATTGGGTCTCCATGTGCCCATGGTTGCCTCAGTCAGCACAGCAGGGAGAGGGACCCTGGAGGTACCTGGAGGGTCTGGCCAAACAGCATCCTGGAACAGTGGCTGAGCAACTCTTTCAGGACCTTCTAGTCTCTCCACACAAAAGCATCATAGCTGTTGGCAGGATTCATTTCCTCTGTGATTCATGGTCCCCACACTGCCTTAGCACTACAGAGAGTCACAACTAGTCAGGCTCTCACAGAGCCTCTGCTCCAAGTCTTCATATGCTGCATGTAGGAATGGAGGCTGGAAGTTCCCAGCCCAGGGGCGAGGGTCTGCCCAGTGTTTCCTGATGCCAGCCCTCAGGCCCTGGGGTATGGAGAATAGTGCTCTGTCTGTAAATGGCCTCTCTGCGAGCTCAACAAGCAGCAGAGTAGAAATGATTTCAGAAACCAATTTTTGTTAGAAAGAGGAAAACAGTAAAGATATTAAGAGAGAAATAAACTTAAGGGTTGCATGCTTGGCTAAGAAAAAAATCAGAAACAAGCTGCTAGCTGCTGGCAGTAATAAACAAGGGGGCATGCAGACACTGAAAAGAGCAGGTGAGGAAAATAAGATACAAGATAAAAGCTGTTGATTCAATAATTCATGTGCTATGATCAAGTCAGTCTCCTCCTCAAAAACCATTCATGGTTCACTATTGCTTGGAGAATAAAATCAGGGACCTAGAATGTTTGAGCTAGAAGCATTCGTGTTTGGTAAATATGTAACTCCTGGCATGATTTAATTTTAAAAAATATCGTCTTTAAAGTAAATGAAGACATACATATCATGGCAGAAAAATACAAGTACTGTGGAAGGTAAAATTTATAATCTACCTTTACCATCTTTCAAATCACTCCTTTCCTCAAATGTAACTGCTACTCAAAATCAGGTGAGATCCTTTCTAAAAAATTGTTAATATATTTTCAAATATTATATTTTTAAAAGTCTTCCAAAATTAAAACCATTTAAATTGTTCATTGACTTTGTTTTTGCTTATATATATGAAAATATCTATGAATTTTATCGGTGCTGTTGTGGCTCCCTTGATGACCTGAATTGATTCAAAACTTTTATCTTTCAAGGTCCTTTTGACTTTGGGGAAGAATCAGAAGTCACATGGTGAAAAATCCAGTGAATAAAGCAGATCAGGACATACTGTAATGTTTTTACAAGTCAGACTTTATGTTGAATGACACTTGGCAGCAGCATTCAATGTAATTTTTTACCACATCACATAAAGATACTCATGAAAGAGGACTTCCAGAACTGCTTCAGAAAGTGGCAAGAAAAATGGAATAAGTATGTTGGAAAAGAGGGGTACTTTGACGGGAATTGCTGATGATGTGTCTTTTGCTGTAATTTTTTAAAAAACTTTAACCATTCACCACACTTTTCAATCACCACTTACAAATATATGAAAATACA
This sequence comes from Dasyprocta punctata, assembly GCA_004363535.1. Classification (NCBI taxonomy): domain Eukaryota; kingdom Metazoa; phylum Chordata; class Mammalia; order Rodentia; family Dasyproctidae; genus Dasyprocta; species Dasyprocta punctata. The sequence goes on from RJWM01003456.1 coordinate 25,077, forward strand.
TATGTGGAAATGCATACATGGAAATACTTACATGGAAATATATATTTATATTTTTATACATTTATATATTTTATATACCATACATTTTTACATTTATATGTACATAATGATTATATATATATATATATATATATATAAATGATTCTCCCATCTCAATAAATAGGTGTCTAGCTCATTCTTTGCAAACAGTTGCATAACATTCTTCAAAGAGGAGGTGGGCAGAATTTATGTGATTCATCTTTTAATTATCACTTAAATTGTTCTATCAATTTTACTGTTAAAAATACTGGAGTGGCTACCCTTGTAAAAAGAAATTTATGGCCACAGTGATGTTATAGCTTATATCTAGAGGTGGTCCTAAGTAGGGAGTTTTGAAGGTGGGTGCATTAGGGTATGTGAGTGTGAATTGAGGGTGTGATAATGGGATTAAAGATAATGGAAGCCCCAGCCTGGGGATAGGTAGTACCAGTTAATAAGTTTATGGCTTGGATGGGATGTAAATGGACAGGAAGAAGGCAGGCTTGCTCCTGTTGCTGCTGCTTGCTGCTTCTTTGCCTTCTGCCTGCTCTGCCATGAACTGTTTCTTCTCTATGATTCCCCTCTGCCACATTGCCCTGCCTTGGAGCCAGCTGACTATGGACTGAACTGTCTTCAGACTGTGATCTGAAATAAACTTTTTCTTTATTAACTTGTGGGTGTTGGGTATTTTGTTGAGAAAGTAACTAAGACAGATGGTTATATCTGTAGGACACTTTTTTATAATAAAATTATTCATGTATCTCTACTTTGCTGCTGGGGCTATCACAGATCATGATAACTGAACATCCACCACTTGTCAGATGCCATTCTCAACATTTTCTACTGATTACCATATTTAGTGTCACAGTGACTCTATAGCCCAAGCACTATTAAACATGATGAAAAAGAGCAAAGAGAGGTTAAGTAATTTACTTAGTGTCACACAGAGCAGGATATAGTGCCAGCTGATCTAAAGTCACAGACCATGTTTCTAACCATTTGATTTTTCTGATTCTTAATGAGAATACCTATTTTCAAGCAACTTAATCTATACTGGCTTTCACTCGCTAGATTATGTTTTATAATTTACCAGTTTAATACTGATTGTATTTTTTATTTCAGTGTGCATGGGGGACTGGTCTAGCTGCTTCTCTGCACCCATACTGGCTATTCATGAGAAAGTCCCAATGGCCAAAAGCCAGTTTTTCTAGCACCATTCACTAAAGAGACTGTCTTTCTTCCAGTGAATGTGTTTGGACGCTTTACCAAAGATAAGGTGGCAGAGTGTATTTGGAATTGTTTCTGCATCTTGTACTCTGTTCCATGAGCATCAGTGTTTTTTTTTTTGTTTGTTTGTTTGTTTTTGCCAGTACCATGTTGTTTTTACCACAGTAGCTGTGTAGTATAATTTCAAGTCAGGGATTGTGATGCTCCCTGCCTTGCCTTTGGTTGACCAGAACTGTTTTTGCTGTTCCAGGTCTCTTCTTGTTCCAAATGAATTTTGGGAATGCTTTCTCAAGCTCTGTGACATATGCTAATCATATTTGAATTAGAATTGCATTTCAATCAGTATAACAATTTGGGGAGTATGGCCATTTTTACTATATTGGTTTTTCCTACCCAAGAACAAGAGATTTATTTTCATTTTCTGATATCTTTTTCTGTCTCTTTTTACACAATACTGTAGTTTTCAATGTAGAGATCTTTTACTTTCTTTGTAAGATTCCCAAGTACTTTTGTTTTTTAGGGGGGTGCTACTATGAAAGGTGTGACTTTCCTTATTTCTCTCTCAGTGAGTTTCTTATTTGTGTACAGGAATGCTATTGATTTTTGAGTGTTGATTTTGCATTCAGGCACACAACTGAATCTGGTTTTAAATCTAGAAGCTTCTGGTAGCATTTTGGAAGTTTTCTATGTAGAGTTTCATGTCATCTGCAAATAATGATAATTTAACTTCTTCCTTTCCTATCACTATTCCTTTTTATTTTTTTTCTCTTGTCTAACTGCTCTGGCTAATGTTTCCAGAACTATATTGACTAGGAGTAGTGATAGTGAACATACTAGTCTTGGCCCTGATTTTAGAGTGAAAACTTTCAGTTTTTGACCATTCAGTATAATGCTTGCTCTTGGTTTGTCATTCATAGCTTTTATCAGATTGAGATAAAGACTGTCAATTCTAATTTTCTGTACAGTTTTATCATGAATGGGTGATGGACTTTGTCAAATGCGTTTTCTGCATTTGTTAAGATGATTGCATGATTTTTGTCCTTGTCTCTGTTAATAGAGTGTATTGCATTTATTGATTTGCATATGTTGAACCATTCCTGCATTTCTGGAATGAATTCTACTTGGTCATGGTATATAATCTTCACACAAAGGACTAGTATCTAGAACATATAAAGAACTGAAAAATGAGACTCCCCAAAATTTAAAGACCCAATCCACAAATGGGGATCTGAAATGAATTGGCATCTCTCACAAAAATAAGTACAAAAGGCATATAAATATATGAAAAATATGTTCAACATTACTGATCATTCAAGTGATGCAAAGTAAGACAACACTGAGATTTCATCACACTCCAGAAAGAATGGTTATTATCAAGATATCAATCAATTTCAAATGCTGGAGGGGCTGGAAGGAAAAAGAAACCCATTTCCACTGTTGGTGGGAGTGTAGACTGGTGCAACCACTGTGGAAACCAGTGTGGATATTCCTCAAAAAACTAGGACTAGAAGTTCCATTTGACCCAGCTATTCCCTTCCTAGTATCTTCCCAAAAGAATTAAAAACATCATACCACAGCAATATATGCACACTCATGTTTATAGCAGCACAATTTGTAATAGCTAAATCTTGGAAATAAACCAAATGCCTATCAACCAATGGAAAGATAAAAAGATATGGGGCTTTGTATACAATAGATTATTACTCAGCTATTAAACAAGATAAATGTAAGACCTTTATAGTTAAATGGGTACCATACACTTAAATGAAATAAATTGGACATACATGTGCAAGTATTGCATTATCTCTCTGATGTGAGAAACTGAAAGTGTAAATAAGAACTAAGATGTATAATATATATTGTGAAATAGGAAGAAACTGTTCCAAAGGAAAGGGGAAATGTGGGTGGAGGGAACAGGAAAAGAAAAAAATGAGAGATAAAAAAGTAAAGTGGCAACAAAGCTTTATAAATAAGGAGGAGAAAAGGGTTTAAGAGAGGGGAGGGAAATGGGAAAGAAGAGGAACTAAGATATACCATGTACAGGTACAAATTCTCTATAATGAATGTGATCATTATGCATATCTAAATTGTGCTAATAAACTAAATTTAAAAATTTAGGAAAAACTGTAAAATTGTTGATTGTTTAGGCACTTTTTTGCTCACATATATTCCACTTCCCTTCTGGTATTTGGAAGAATTTCTCCCCCTTGCTCTGTTCAGGTGAGGCCTGGCACAGCCACCTGCTTTAGCCACCTAAATAGGAGCCTAACTGTGTGTTTCACTTCCAAGTGGTGATTTTAACAGCCACTGTGTTCTCCTTACCCTGCCTGAGCAAACATGGGAGCATGAATTTAGATGGATTCTTTGTTGGTCCAGTTCCCCAAGGGAACCAGATGAATGGACCGCGCTGCCCACCTGTAATGTTAGTGTAGTGTAAACAGCACAGTAAATGTTTGCCGCTAAGCCACTTGGAACTGAGGATTGCTACCAGTGTGGTCCAGCCTGTCTTTACTGAAATAAGGTAATCCCCTCCATCTGGAAGAGATTGGTTTATTGGCAGCTGGAGGCTCCTATGCATAGCTCTGTTCCCTATGATCTCTCGGTTCCTTTAAACACACTTCTTCCAACATACTTGACTCAGACTTTTATATGCTGTAAACAACTTTTTTTATTTCCTTTGTAAACTGCTTGCCTGGAAGCCAAAAGAAGCTCCTTAAAAACAAAACAGAACATTGGCATTATAAAGTAGTTTTCAGAGTACATGCCACAGAGAGAATCATAAATTTGGTTTAACACAAAATAAAAATTGCATTAAGTTTGTTCTCTGACATTCATCCAGCATGTCCAGTTAGTTGATTCCTTAATTCATAAGCATCAGGTGCCATGCTTCATGCTCTTCCCCAGGGGAGGAACAGAAGCAGGTGATCATGAGTTCAAGGTCACAACATGACAGCAATCCAGGCAGGTTTTTCCAACAACAATGATGATGGATATGATAGGGCTGTAGTGGGGATTATATGCAAAGTCATATGGAGCACAGAGAAAAGTGGACCAGCTATGATGTTAAAAACACAGATTTCACAGAAAAAGAGACATTTAGGTCACATTGTGAAGAGTGTGCAGAGGTTCAGGAAGTGTCTGAGGAGGAGATCAAAATGTGTATAACGTGACAGCACATGGCCACAACCTGAAGCTGATATCAGTATGATATGTACAGTGTGATAAAAAAAATACAGTGAATATTTGAAAATCTAAAAAAATTTTACAATAAAAAATACATTGCCATTAATTCCCTTCAAAATACACCCTCACATTGCACAAATTTATTCTCTTGTTCTTGCCACTTTCTGAAGAACTTCTGGAAGTCCTCTTTTGTGAGTGTCTTTAGTTATGCTTTCATAGTTGCCTCTATGCTCTAAGGCATTTGGTCACAGAATTTACCACACTTTTTAGCTCATCTCATAAAGACACTCACAAAGGAGGACTTCAGAAAGTTCTCTTCAGAAGACTGCTTCAGAAAGTGGCAAAGAGGATGGGATAAGTGTGTCCAAAGAGACGGGGAGTATTTTGAAGGGGACTGATGACAGTTTGCCTTTTATAGGATCAATTTTTTAAAAGTTAAACATTTACCATATATTTCACTTATGTACAGTAAAATTATTCTAAAGTCAGACAAGTAAAGCACATAGATGAAACACACGTGTTACAGAATATGCGTGTACACCCAAGAGTGAAGGGGACTTTTTGACAAACTGACACTTGTCCCCTCTAAACAAGTAGTTGGTCTTATCTTGGCCCTACTTCATTCTTGCCAGATACTTACACTTCCATATCCCACCACCCATTTTGAAGATCTCAAAAATCCACATTTCCATGGAAAATCTCTAAATTTATACTTTGTGGATAAAGCAGAACTTGGTCACAGGACCAAGGTTTATATTAATAATATTAAGCAAGTAGGCTCACTGAAAAATCAGACATGCACTGGGCATGGTCTTTGCAGGGACTTTTGGGTGAATGTTCGTTCTGTATGGGCCACATTTGCCCAGTCCCTAGGCCAAAAGTATCTGAACCCAGATTCCAAACAAGAAGAGGAGGAACAGACAGTGTTGGGGAGGGTTGTGAGAAGAAGCCTGGAGTCTGGCCACAATGGATTTTAAGCATACTGTGCAACAGTTTTGATGTCTCCTAAAGGTTCATATATAAATGCTTAGTCCCAGGGTGGCACCATTAGGAGGTAGGGCCTTCAAGAGGTGGGCACTTAGGTTGTTGAGTCCTTCCCTTCCATGAGATTTTGGGACCGCAGTCTCTTTTTTTATTTCCTTTCCTAGTTTCGCATGTGGTCCTTTGCTTGCCCCTATATACACTCCTTTCATTGCCATCCATATCATGAGGTGATACAGTCAAGGGATAGCCAACAAGTCTGTCATGCCTTGTGAACTTTCTGTCCTCAAACTGTGGGCTAAACAAGTCTTCTATTTTATTAAGTATTTGCCTTGGGTATTGTATTGTTGCAATGTGAAACTGAGTAATACACACTGTCAGTTACCTTTTTCTTTGCAATAAAGTGTCCCACAGGGTATTAACTAAAATGCATCATTCGATGGAAAAGCAGCTGGCTTGCCTTGTGCATCTGTAATCAGCTGCCAATTCCCAACAGCTGTCAGAACTGTGTGATCTGGGGGCTCAGGCATGGCACGTTGTGTCTCATCTGCATGGTGTCCCGTCCTGCGTCCAGCTAGTCTGGGCTTGCTCATATGGCATCAGGTTTCAGTAGTAACAGGAGAAAATAGCTGTGATAGCCCAGTGTTTCTTAATCCTTTTTTGGGCCACAGTGGCTATCATCCAAGGCAAGTCACACTGTTGGGGCACAATTTTAATGTAAGGCACATTTATAGAGTAGCAAACTTATAGGTATATCATAGTAAAAGCTACAGATCAGTTAGAGGCCCACGACCATTCTCCTGCTGCTTGTCACATAGCTAGCCTGCTAACTGTCATCAGCCTTGACTGTGTCCAGAGAATGCACTGAGTCTTCTTGACTGTGTTGCTTGCATGAAGGACTCCAGACATAGACTGATCCAGTCGAGGACACTTTTAACACCACTTTGCCCACAAGAAACCTTCTCCCCTCTTTTTCCCAGAATGCTCCTATATTATGATAAACAAACCCTTTTAAAAACATCTGTTTAGAATGACCTGACATTGTTATGTAATATGTAATAATCTGCCACCTGCTTTGTACTTCCTGCTTCAAGATATATTTAAACTGGACTTAACACCAACCCTGGGCTAGTGATTCAGACTTGGTCCCACTAGCCCACTAGTGTAATGAAAATTTGCCTTCTAGATTCCTCAGTACAAAGAGTCTTCCACTAGGTTTGATATCAGATTTCTGCAACAACATGGCTGAACCCAGAAGCAGAACAGCATATGTGATGGGGAAAGAGAGACAGGGAAATACAGGAAGGGCAAGGATTTGTGACCATCTTTGCCTTCTACCACATTCTCTATTAAATTATATGAAGAGTCAATAATCAAATCAGATTCAGATTTTATTCAATTTAAAGTTTTACCTTCATAATACAAAGGATAAAAATAACCACAACACAAAGATCAAGCATGAGAAGTCTGGGGCCATTAATGCCAGTTTTAGGGCCCTTCCTCATCCTATCAGTCTGGGCCTGATTTGATATATGGGGTCTCTAAGTGATGTGTGGGGCTATCATTTCCTCAAAGGGAGATTTATGACATGAAATGTCTCCATATCACACTCTGAAACTGCCATTTTCTAATAGACTATGAACCTAAAATTTACAAATTTACCATGAACAACCAAAATTAGCCAAATATTAATAACGCAAATAAGCCAAAATAAGGCAACCCAAAAGAATTCCATTAATAAGGGTTCTTTTTTTAGTACCCTACCAGTAAAGACCATTAGGAATTCACATCAAATATTTCTGAGATTTGATGAGGCTATTTTCCCCTTTATTTTCTTTATATTTGCCTTTGAGATGTCCCTGCATAAAGAGGATCCCTAACAGACTAGCTTCTAATTATTTTAACTTTTATGTCTAATATTCACTTCTGTACTAAATGTTATGGACCCCAAACCTTCACACACTCATAGGCAGGCTTTTGGGAGGTGTGTGGATCAAAAGTGTGTGATAACTGGATTAGTCCACTGTTTGTTTTAGCATAGTTTGGGGTATAATTAACAGAAAGGCCCACCCTAAGTGTGGTTGGCACCAACTCATAGGCTTTAGCCTGAATGGGATAAAAAGGGAAAGGAAGGCTAGTTGGTTGCTGTCTCCTGTCTGGCCTGCCATGGATTGTTTCTTCTCTGGCATGCTGTCCTATCTTAGGGCTAGCAGACTATGAACTGAAACTTCTACAAGCTGGGAGCTAAAATAAACCTTTCCTCCTTTAACTTATGAGTTTCAGACATTTAGTCCCAGCAACACAAAAGTAACTAAGTCACAAAAATAAAATAATTGAAGTCATTTATTTTCTCCCTTGGCTATGTGCATGTAAATGTGTGTTTATGTGCTCTATACACACTTACATGCATGGAAATCACTTATTACTCATTCATAAGGGACCATACATTTCCATGGGGCTAAAGCTCCATCTTTATAAGGTTCTTATCCCATTTTTCTACGTAAAGTATCAGGTAATTATCAGATAGTCTTTTCTGGCAAAGGGCTAGGGACAATTAGACAGAAAAGATACTTCAACTATAATTTCCATGATGGGTTTCAGAGTGTCTTGTAGACTATCTAATACTTAAGCTAGATCTTCCATGGTGGGTTTCAGAAAAGATTCTAGGATATTGTAGGCCCAGTTCATCATTATCTTGAAGATCCCTTTGGATAATCCATTTCTAGGCTTTATCAGTAAAAATAAATGGGATGATTGCTAAGATTCCAGATATGCAATGGGATTTATAAGGTTGACATACAGGATCAAAGATGGGAGAATCCACAAAAGTCATCGTAAACTTGAAGATCCAGTAGCTGCTCAGTCCAAAAAGCTGGACACTGCAGAACGAAAGGGATTAAGGATGTAGTGTCAAACCAAGACTGAAGGCCTGAAAGCTTCCTGCAGAGTTGCTGTTGTGAGCCTACATTACAAGTCTAAAGAAACTGTAATCTGATACTCACAGGTGATTGTGGCAGCAAAAGATGTACCCACTCAGGCAGAATGGAGATTTTCAAATACAGGCTGACTTCTTCCTTCCCCTTTCATTCCATCCAGGTTATAAGGCTATTAGTTGGAGTCACCCACAATTACAGTGGGTCTTTCTGACTCAGTTTGCTGACCTACATGTCAATCATCTCTGGGATCCCCACTCCAAACACACACACAACCTAGAAATAGGCTTTACTAATCTTCTAGGTGTCACTTAATTTAGTCAAATTGACACATCACAATTAATGGCCACACACAGATAAGTCTATGAGATGTATAGTAACCTAATAGAAACTAGCAAATACTTTTGTAGGAAGAGAAGAATAAATTATGACTTCTCTGAGTATTTCTAACACCCTGTATAAAAAGGGTGTCTCTGGAACCCTGACATAAGAATATGTCTTGATCATTGAAAACATGCACTCCCTGGTATGGTCCAAAGAATTCCAGGAAGCTACATTCTGATCAAGGATGGCAAGAACTCAAGGTCATTAGGCAGGTTTGGGATCTTTGTCCCTTCCAACTGCTTGCTGTTTTCCCTGGTGTCATGCAAAGCTGCATGTGTTCAGGAGAGTCTGTGTACATCCAAAATAAGGTTAAAGTGGAAGGTCAACTTAAAAGAGTCAACATATGGCTTAAAGAGTCAATATTTCCTAAAGGGTGGTGCATGGGTTAATTGATACATGAGTTTATGGTGAAAAATCTCTTTATTTGCATAATTGTGTATTTATTTTAATGAACAAAGTATTTATTTTTGTTTGGATATGATTCTGTTTGTTTTACTATCCACCATTCAGTCTGTCTTCTATTCTCCCTATTGGAGATTTCCCATTTTGTGTGATCCTCTGGAAACCTTGGCCACCTGTGGAAATCCAAAGGACTTTATTCTTCCTATCTCTAGCCCAAGGTAGACAGTATGCAAATGTGATGAAACAGATGGGACCACTAGAGGTCCCATTCTGAGCAGGTGACATGGTGTCACGGGAGTAGCCCATAGCCATTCTCAGCGCAGGGACAGTGGTGTTTGTAGAGATCGCAGTGCTTGTGCAGCAGGACCAAAAAGGAAACCTGGACATCTATTCCTTCAAGCCTGATCTTTGAGCTTCCCAAAAATTAAGAGTCTCCAATGTACTTCAAGTAAAATCTCTCTGTTTAATACGGCTGGAATGATTTTTAATTGCTTTTAGTCAAAGACTCTCTGACTGATACAATATCTGAATATATCAGTATGTAACTAGAACTAGAAAACATGCAATCAGCAAATCAGACCCACAATTTTATGGATATTATTCCTTAAGGAAATTGCAAAGTTTTAAAATAAGGTTGACAAGTTACATGGAAAGAAAAAATATTAAAGAACAAGTGATGTGTGAATAACTAAGAATGACAATTTGGAAGATGGTGAAGTGACTCAGTCTCATTTTACAGATCATAAATACAAGTCCCAGAGAGGATAAGGGACACCTTAAGGGTTCTCAGTGGCTCAGCTGCAGATCTTACTTGGAATCAAATTCCCTGGCTCTGGATCATCTCACAATCAATCCAACTGTGAGGTACAGAACCCAGGACCACATTTGGTGCTATGGTCAGGGTTTTCAAAGGAATAGATTTAATACAGGACACATAATCTATAGGATTATTTTATAATATTCACTCAAGAAGTCAAATGCAGAACAGTACAAGAGATTTGCCCATGCACTAGAGACCTGAAGAATTCAGCCGAGAGACTGGATTCCATGGCAGTGTCCTGCGTGAGTCTGGCTGAAGACCCAGAGTCCATGACAGTGTCCTCCACAAGTCCAACTGGAGGCTTAGAGGCCACAACAATGTCGCATGAAAGTCTCTATCAAGGCTCTGCACTGGGAAGGCCCAAAACTCAATGGAGGAATCTAGAAATTCTGCACCAGTGGGAGGAATGATCTGTGCCAGCAGGCTGAGGAATCTTCACTGGAGCCAGGAAGTGACACTCAAAGTAAGGACCAGAAGTCCCCTGAAAAGAACCACTGTCATCCTCAGTGACGGAATACCCAAGCTCCTCCAACGATGATAACCGCAGAGTTCATATCAGGAAAACCAATGTGACAAGCTTCTCATGGAGGGTAAACAGCACAGCATCTTCCCCTCTAGGTCTCCTTTTATGTCATTGGAAACAATCCTCAGTTGGGCCTTCCAGACCCACAACCTCACTGATTCAGTTCAGCTGGGTGTTACAAGTTGCCCAGTTCTTCTCCATCACACAGCTGGGAGCATCATGAGTCTTAGATTTACAGGGCTCTTGGTCAGCAGCCAGCACTTTCATCCTTAATAACACTGAAAAGATAAATTCTCCTTTCTTTCTGGTTTATTTTTCCCCTTGAAACTCAATAATGATGAGTTCACCAGCACAAGGCATATCCACCACAAATAACCTGTCTTTCACTGAGTCATTCATTGCTGTGGTATAAGACCCCATCACCACATAGAAGTATCAAAGATACTTTGAGGGTTTTATATCTTGAGAAACAACATGTTCCAGCTTCACAATGAAAATAACACCATGCCCCCAGCCTGAACTTCAGTAGGAGCATCACTGATTTTCTGAAGTTATCTCATCAGCGTGACTGGGGATTACAGGATTAGGTTGAGTTGAATCAAATCTTGTTTCCTTAACATTTTAAAAATCACATTTTGAAATAATTTTTCCCAACAGAGGCCCATCCCTTCATATTACTTCCCAACTGTAGCATCCCCAGGGGTTGTGCCCATCCTTGTCCATACCAGTCCTAGCAAAGCAATCTGGAAGTGAAACCCATCCATGTGGGGCAGAGTTCCACAGAGGAAAGGAAAGAATTGGAGTCCTGGGACTCCCCCAACCCTAGCTGCTGCTGCTTGAGGCTAGGAAAGCTAGTGAGATTGACCTGGGAGAGGAATCGCATGAGAAGAGGAAAGTAGAACCATGGGGAGGAACTGATGAGCTTCGGGAGGGGACTGTGAGGAGCACCTTGGAGCAGGAGAGAAAGCTGCATTTGACACCAAGGGAAGTGGCTAGTGTCTGGGAGGCCCTGGAGTGCAGTGAGTAGAGCAGGGTGTACCTGCACATAGGCAGTATTCAAGGTGGAGCTCCACTATTACTTTCTAGTTGTGAAATTGCTGGCATTTTTTGTTGTTTTCATTTTTTAAAACAGGGTCTCACTGTGTAGTTCAAGTTGGCCTTGAACTTTAGCCTCCCTGGTATGGGGGGTTGCAGGCGTGCACTGTCATGCCTGGTTTAGAACTGTGAAACTGGGATGAAAGTCCTCCTTTGCAGAGTTATTTGAGGGTTAGCCACATGGCATGCAGACTGGCACCGTGCCTGGCTGGGAGACATTCTCAGCAGACTTGATTCCTTTAGGAAGTGAGCAGTCATTGAAGGGGTTTGTCATGGTGCTGGAAACTGTTCTCACCACGGGTGGAGTACAGACTTAAGGGAAACTCCTCAGAAAGTTAGCTGATTGGAGCGCATGACACTTTTTGGGCAGGAAAGAACCAGAGGCAGGTGCTGAGTGAGTAGGGGTGGGGAGATAGGTACATGTGGTTCACTGTAAAGCCAAAGCCCCAAGTCTGGGGCTGACTGTAGGAGAGGGGCAAGGGAGCCAGCTGGAGCATGGATCCAGGAGAGCAAGGAAGGAGACTAAGACCCTGCCTGTGAGCCAGCTGGACCTCGGATCCAGGAAAGGCAAGATGGAAGCTAAGTCTCTGCCTGTGAGCCTGAAGCTGAACAACTATTTAGAGGACAACAATATGCAATACACTAACTATTGTGTATTTCCTACTATCTTATCACAGTTTTGATTCATCTTATTGCTGTTTTATTCTGTTTAAAATAAAAATAAAACAAGATGGGCATGGCTGGGTGAGTAGCAAGAGTTTATTCTGTTTAAAATAAAAATAAAACAAGATGGGCATGGCTGGGTGAGTAGCAAGAGTTTGAGAGGGTTACCAGATTTTTGCTAAGATGATGGGTCTAGTGGAGTTTCCTTCACAGTTTAAGAATGACAAGAGGTGATGGTTTTCACAGGGAAAATATGATTCTTAGGCATAAGCAAAGCTAAACTGGAAAGTGAAAACCAATGTCAAAATCCACAAAAGAAAAATATAATCAAATTCTTGAAATATTTGTCTATACACTGTCAAAAATACAGACATATTCGAATATACAGAGGCAACATATAATTAAAGGACATAAAACTTAGATTGAGAAAACCAGGAATATAACTTGTATTTACTTAACACTTGTTCTGTAATTTGAGGAGAACTACTAAGCCCCTCTGAGCTTCTGTTTCCTAATCCACACAGATTCTTATCATGTCTCTTGCTGCTTCCATCAGCAGAAGTACAGGGAATCTTTTCTTACCAACTACAAGTTGGTGATCAGCACTGCAATCTCATTCAAATATGAGACGTTTAGTGTTGGACCTGTATTTGTCAGCTTTCCCATCACTGGAACAAAGAGCCAGTATCCAAAACTTAAAGGAGGAGAGGTTTATTTTGGTTCATGATTTCAGAGGGTTTGAGCCATGGTTGACTGACTCCAAGGCAGAAGGACATGGTGGAAGGGACTGGTGGAGGAACACTGCTCTCGCCATGGAAACCAGGAAGCAGAGAGAGAAGGGAGAAGGCAAGAGCCAGGCATGAATTCACACTTCCACGTCACATCCCCAGTGACCCTCTTCCAAACAGGTCCCACTCCTAACTGCACACTCATCTACTGAACTCGTTAAGGGATGGGTTCACTGCTGAGTGTAGCATCCTCATGGTCCAGTCACATTCCAAACACACGAGACTTTGGGCGGATATTTTAGATCTAAATCCTAACAGTACCCCTAAAATCCATGATCCTGAGGCTCATAAATGATTCTTTGTGTTGGGAAAACCAAGGCAGAGTAGTCACTTCTTCTGGATGCCTTCCACAGCAGGGCTTGATGAAAGACTAAGGAGCTCGGTCAGCGAGCTCCTCTTCGGGAACAAAAACACTCCCTGCCATCTGCCCAAGCAGAGAGAAATGCAGACGGCTCTGTCCTCAGAGGGAGCTGGCACATCAGAACAGGGAACAAGAAGGCCTAGTTCACTTTTATATGAAGAGAATGATTACCTTTTGGTTATCCTCAGGCCTCAATGAGGACAAGATGAAAGTAAACATGGAAATTTCAGTAGACAGGCAGAAAGAAAGGAATGAAATTTGTAGGGATGGAAGGTGGGAAGAAGGAAAGAAGGAAGGACAGAGGAGGGAAGAAGTGAGGGAGAGGAGTGAAAGAAGTCAAACTGTTATTATTATTTATTGTTATTTATTTGTTATTATTTTTGCATTACCAGAGATCAAACATATGGCTTTACACAGAGCTATCTCCCAACCTTTCCCTCTCTGTTTAGAATCAGGGTCTTACCAAGTTGCCCAGGTTGGCCTCAATCTTGCAACCCTTTGCCTGAACTTCTAGAGTAACTGGGGTCACAAGAGTGTACCACAACCCCTAGAGAGAAGCCTCACATTCAACAAACAATTGTGACATATCATTCTATCATTTAATCCTCACAACTACTCTTATTTACCGGTAATTAAAAGCCACAAGGTGGACTGAGAAAGATTAAGTATCTTTCCCAGAGTCATGTTAATTTTTTAAACCAGAAACTATTTCTTGTCCATTAAAACATGCCACTTCCCCTTCTAGTCTAAATTCACTGAATGTGGGTGGCAGCCACAAACAACTGCGGAGTTAGGCACCAGAACCAGGACACAGCTTCCTGGTAGAGAGTAGAGCTTACTCCAGATTCTCTGGACTGTCTCTCCTTTAGGCTGGTGTGTTCAGTTCTGGGCTCTGCACTTTGAAAGGGACTCTGACAACCTGGCAGCCGGTATGGAGTTGGATTTCCAATCAAAGCATTATGACTGAAGAGACTGGGAGTGCTTGGCTATAGAAAGGACCTGCAGTAAAGGTAGATAACTGTCCCGAGCCATGTGAGACTGTCTTGAACTTCACTTGGATACAATAGTGATTCCAGAGTTCTGGGCCTGGAGAAAACATCACTTTCCTCATAGTGCTTGGCAACCAATCTACAAATAGTTTGGCACTCTTTCAAAATGACATTCTTTAAATATTTGCACAGTATTCATTCAGAGAGACTGAGGGCTGCAAGGAGCATTGGTGACCCGGAAGGCCTGTTAGCTATGCTGAGATCTAGTGAGCCTCTTCTAGACTCAAATGTGTGCACCTCACGTAGCAAAACAAAGCCAAGGAAGCCACAGTTAGTCAGTCTTACCATTCACTGTATGCAATTATTAAAGCTCTTTCTCAGTCCCATTGAGCAAACTCCCCACCCCTGAGGAGTTCTGATTAGCTAGCTGATTTCCATCTGTTTGTGTTTTTGTTCATGAGAGCCTAGACTAATGGTTGGCTGTTTATCCAGTTTCACCTACACATTCTGCACCACTTAGCTCACGTGGCATCTCTTCGAGTTATTCTTGACTTTCCTAACCAGAGAAGGTAGTTTTCCTTGATGTTCTCCTGTAGCAGAAGATACCCTGCCCAGCCAGTGTACTTCAGTTTGCTAGTTGCTCAGGTAATAGTTCTGGTTACAGTTCATGTTACTTATGTTTCTTAGAAATGCTCGGTCTCTGTGATGCATAGGTGGTCACTGTGATGCATATTGTAAGAACCAATCCCCAGCTGACAAGCCATTCCACTTTTGTACTTCCTGCTTGCTTATCCCACATAAGCCCTAGACCACTAGAGATCAGGGCCTAACAGTTTGAGAATTGATTCCTACTCACTGCCCATTCAACTTTAAATAAATCTGCCTCTGAATCCTGGATTTACTTTTGGTGTTTCTGTTTGCCACTACACTCCTAATGCCCTCACTTTCTTCTGTTGCAGTGATCCGTGTATGTGCCTTCTTGCCTCATAAGACTGGGAGATGTGTGTTTGGTCACCAACACTCAACAGCAGACAAAATTATCGAGGCTCAGGGAAATTAGATAACTTCTCTAAGGTCACAGAGCTATTAGATGGCCATCCAAGATTTACATCAACCTTACCTTGATCTCCTGCATTAGTATTTATTTTTCCACTTCAAATTATGGTGTGTGTTGTCTTTTTACAATATGTACATTTGCAGTGTCCCTATTGAAAATATGTTTTCCATAAAATAAACATCAAACTAGACATTGCTTAGTGGTTCCAAGGGTCTTTTAAAGAGAATGTTCTTATAATTCACAAGTTTGCCTTTCTATTAACTGAGCAGTGACTCTTCATTTAATGTTATTTCTATGTAATCTAATTTCAATGACAGGTTAATGAACCCATAGAGAGTTACTGCTACTTCAGTTTCAAATGAATTTTGAAACATTCCAAGATTATTGGTTTATGATGGGATCATCCAGCTGTTTTGACTTTCTCTCAGTATTTCTTGAGGTGACTACAGAGGACAGGACCAAAATGGAGACAATGGTATTCACTCTGAGGTCACTGAAACTGGTGAATTCTCCTTCTGCCACAATCAATTTTTTTTCTCTAAAAAATGGCATGTTCCTGACCAGACCCAGCATGCCTCACACTATTTGTTATTCATGAAGAAACATGTGGCACTATGTCTCAGTCACTGGCCTGTGCTGCTGGAGATGCAGGAAAGAATCAAGGATGATACGAATGAAAAAATTCTCACATGGCTGTGTTAAATCACTAACATCTCTCAGCTTCAGTTTCTTTTTTTGCAGTGCTCATTATCAAGGTGCTTATGACTTATTCATTCAAATAATATTGACTAATAATCTACTATGAAGCAAGTGTCTGATGACTCCAATCTTGCAGGAACCTAAACTCTAATGGGAGGCAATAGTTTGGGATGATTGGTCAACAATGAGGGAAGTCTTAGAGACCACAAGAACCCAAAGTTACTAGCCCTATTCAGAACTGAAACGTGAAGAAAATGTCCCTACAGGGTCTTCGGGCTTTGTCTGAGTTTAGATGTGAACACTAGCAGAAATCCGCCAGAAGAATTAGCAGAGGTAAGAGAGGATTAGAACATAAGTCAGAGAACAGCAAGATAGACCTGCAAGATGAGAAAGAGTGAGTCCTATTGGGGAGTGTATAGTGGTTCACAGGCCTGGAGCAGCTTCAGAAAAGAGAGAACAGTGAAGAAGGACGAAGCTAGAGCTGAGGGACATGGGTAGAAGATAGAGGTCCTCACCAGCCTGGCGAAGGAGACTGGACTTCATCTTGTGCTCACTGGAGAGGGCAGAAGTCCTCATGGGTGAGTGACAGAGCAGAGCTGAACTTCTGACAAGTCTCTCAGCTGCTCTGTGGAAATTTGTTTTGGGCTTGGCAAAATTGGAGGCATAAGCCACTGGAACAAGTTGGTAGAAATAAAGGAGGGAGATAACATGGGGCCATTTGAAGGAAAACAAGAATAAGAGCCCAAAGGATTTATTAGAAGTGAAACACATTTTAGTGACTGGAAGTATGAGCCTTTACCCTTGGTTCCTCAAAGGAGTGCTGGCGTTGGTGGCTTCTTTCACAGTAGCCACTTGTAAAGTGGCTTTAGAGCCCCAGAAAAGCTACTGGAGGCAGAATATCTTGCACACTTTTAAAATCATGGAAGTCTTCACTCTGGTGAAGGAGATGTTTCACATTTGCAAAAGACCATGCCAAGTTTTTATACTTTTATACTCTTCACACATGAGCAGAAGCAGAAGGACATGCTGTTTGGAGACAGACCAGCATGGCTTGGAACACAAGTTTTCACTCAAGCAGCTGAGTAAGCTTAGGGAAACTGTCTGTTGATGATTGCTTTCCCAAGGAAACTGCAATACCCAAGTCAGAACATTTCTTCCTTCCTTCCCTCATACTCAGTTTTGTTTCATACAAGTGGAGAATGTACCTACCCTTGCCCATATGGCAAGTCGGTGAGAGATCAAGGGAAGCCAGAGGCTCAGATGGATCAAGTTTCTGGAGTCACAAAACAGATTGACATCAAAGTATCAGCTAAGACTGGGGTGTCCTAAAGTCTAGTGGCTGCCCTCATCCATGCTCTTTCCCTGCATTCTGAGATCCAGGTATGCTGTATTTTTCCACGGAGGCAACTCTCTTTCATTAGTGCCTTTGGCTGGTGGAGAAAGCAGCAAGAAGCGAGCTCAGAATTCCTCAGGTGCAAACAGTTCCTGATTCTAAACCCCTACCTCTCCCCTGACTGTATGTTCTCCCTAGTGAATCTCCTCTTCAAGAACTCTGCTCAGTAGCTCCTCCTCTGAGCCTACACTGCTCCTTCATAAGGATCTTTGTCGCTCAGTGATGTGAGGGACCCATCTGAATGCTGTCTGTTCTCCTCCAAATGCAAGTGTCTAGATGAAAGGCCTGGATCTTACACCACCTGTAAGCTCCCCTACCTCCAGATTCCCCTGAATATTACAATCACACAACAGAGTTGCCAAAATTAAATATATCAAAGAAATTTGATGTCCATATGGACTCCTCCACTCTTCTAGTTCCTGGATCCGGGTCACCAAGAATGAGTTGATGAAGAGGAAGCAAAGGAAACAAGTCAATCACTGGTATCCTGGCCTTCATTTTCTAATGACCTTTGAACTATGCTTGTGAACAGGGTCAGAGCTGGTGATATATAAAAGTTAATTGAGAGAGGAGAAGCCTCCACTATCTCCAGCAGCCATATCCCCAAGTCTCACTGTTCAACCCTGGCTTAGCAAATCATGACTTGTTATGGTTTGTAATTTGGTGTCCTTCCAAAGCCTCATGCACTCACACGTCAAGCTTTACAGAGCTTACTGGATCTGGGGCATGTAATATTTGAATTAAGGGTGTGTAGCACAAAATTAGCCAACTGATTAGAATTAGCAAAGTTCTGGGTGTGACTGAATGAATTTACTGAAGACAGAAACCCTACCCTGGGTGTAGGTGGCACCAGCCAGAAGACCTGTAGCCTGGATGGGATAAAAGGGAAAGGAAAGACAGGTCTGTTGCTTTCTGTCTGTCCTGCCATGAACTGTTTCTTCTCTGTGGTGCCCCTGTACCAGGTTGCCCTGCCTTGGAGCCAGCTGTCTATGGACTGAAATATCTACAAACTATGAGCTACACTAAACGTTTCTTCTGTTAACTTGTAGGTGTCAGATATTTTGTCCCAGAAATAAGAAAACTAAGACATGGCTCTTCGGAATCATTTCAGCAGCCTCTAAGCTCTTCTCTCCTTCATTGCATGCCTGAGTTTTTGCATCACACTGAGATTTGAATCTTTTTTTTTTTTTTTGAGACAACTCACTCACTTCATAGTTCAGGTTAGCTTTGGACTCCCTATATAGCCCAGGCTGGCCTTGAATTCATGGCATTCCTTCTACCTCAGCCTCTGAGTGCTAAGATTATAAGTGTGTACCACTACGCCCTGTTCAGACTTGAATCTTGAACACTTGCCTCAAATGCTTCCATTGCAGCTTTTGCAGTCCTGTTCTCAAATCTCAACCCTGCCACATGGATCCTCTAACCTTTGCCAGCTAGATCTGTACAAAACAGAAATAATGCAGTGAAAGCACCAAGTAGCCATCCAATAAATGGTAACTCATGTGGTTTAAAAAGACAGCTGAGACTCCTCTGCTAGCACTAAAGATTTTCTTGCCTCCCACCTGAACCAATTCTACTCACTCTGAACTCCTGTCAAGCTGATCATCTCAGGGTTCAGTACAGCACAAGGGGAAGAAAGGGGAGCTTTGCGGGTGGGGTGAGCAGCTCCACTGGTGCTTGCTGTCTTCCTTTCCTTGTGCTGGAACACAGTACCCAAAACCCACAATTTAAAAGAGGGGAGATTTATTTTGGCTCACAGTTCAGTCCATAGTTGCTGAATCCAAAGCAGAATGGCGTGGCATAGGAACTTTTTGCATCATGGTAGAGAGGAAGCAGAGAGAGTCAAGGGAGGAGCTGGGGAAAGAGATTCATGTTTCCAGGTCATGCCACCCAGGGACCCACATCTTCCAACCAGGCCCCACCTCCTAACAACAAGTCAGATATAAACCCCATAAGTCAATCAGCTTTCACAGCTCCTGCCTCTAAGCACATGAGGTTTTGTTGGAATATCTAGACATAAAACATAACACTCACGAAACTTCTCCTAATCTTCTCCTCTATCTTCCCACAATTGTCATGCCACTTACAGTTATTCAAAACCATAGGACCAGTTTTGACTAATGGTCATGGGGGAGGCAAATTGTATACTCCGAGGCTGAAGGATAGGAAACTGGCCCATGTTCCTCCAGTGTTTTTTCTTCACTTCAACAACCTTCATTGAAATAGAGCTGTAAGATACAAATAGCTTGGCTAACTGAGTCTACCCTTGAAGAAAGTCTGCCTTGGAGAGTCTCTGGGCCTTTACATAAAGATTTTTTTGCTGTGTTCAGTTATCTAGATTTGGAGGTTATTCATTGGTAAGGCATAAGCTTAATGTATCCTAATATTTACTGAGTATCTACTATAGCTGGCTTTATACAAACTATATAGAATAAATGACAACACAGATATTCATTTCCCTGCTTTCATTTCAATAACTAGTGGTGAAACAGAGAAGTCAACAGACAAATACAAAACCTGTATGACAATTATTCAGTACCAGTTGTCCTTAAAGAATAGAGTAGGAGCACGTAGCATAGCCTGAGCTCAGAAAAGGTTTTCCAAAAAAAGTGACATCTAATAAAACTGAAAAATGATGTTAGGAAGGAGATGAGTGTATTGGTTACTTTCCCAAGTTTGGACAAGACACCCAACACCCACAATTCAAAGAAGTTTATGTTGGCTCACAGTTTCAGCAGGTTCAGTCCATGGTTATCCAGCAGTAAGGCTGAAACAGCATGGTGGAAGGACCTGACAGAGGAAAGCTGGTCATACCATGACAGCTAGGAAGCAGAGAGAAAAGAAAAGAGCCAGGATAAACATACACCCTCCAAAGTCATGAATCCAGGGGCCAGCCCCTTCTGATCAGGCCCCACCTCCAAACACCAGTCCGTTGTGAACTCATCAATAGATAATCCATGGATGAGAGTATAGCTTCTGCACGAGCCAGTCACCTTCCATAAGTCCCACTTTTGGACACAAGACCTTTGAGGAGCAATTTTTGTCTAAAACCATAGTATTGCTCTTGATCATTTTTGAAAAATTAAATGAGACATTGTAATGGAGCAAATGATGACTTGCCTTTTGACATAGCAGGTGTTAAATGCATGATGCCATATCTCAGTTTAATATTTCAGGTACTTTTACTTGGCTTTAGCTACCATTTTCTCAGAATAATGAAAAACATGTAATTCTTAGCATACATAATCCTCTCCACTTTCTTAGTCCCCTTTACCTGGAACCCTAGAATACTCAGATGGACTTTAACATAAAACCTATATCTCAGACTTTAGAGAAAGTAAAAAAACAGGTGTGAGTCATTCCATCTTGTGACTTAGAGAGTATGTCTCAGCTCCTGAGTCACAAAATGATAAAGGCACAGAACATTTTGATGGGAGACCAAAGAGAGAAAAATAAAAGTTCCTTTTGGCACACAAATTATCTTGAGACAAATTTATAGCAGGATGTTGAAACCAAAGCCTCTGATAAGTGCCAGGAAGCAACAGCTGAGAAATTCCAATCCAGATCCCCGAGTGTGGGATCCACACGGAAATGTCAGAGCTTGTCCAGGCACCCTCTTCCTCATTGTGACTGTGAGTAAAGTTAAACGGATGGAAAAAGAGAAAATTGCTAGGAAGATTCTTTCAAAGATGCCATCGCGTTTGTGATGTTATCTCAATTTCAGCGAGAGGCTTCAGTGTCACAGCCCAAAGCTTTGGAAGCGTCCCCTGCAATTGGGAGTACACAGCGAGAAGAGGGCAGAAACCCACTTTCTGGATAGAACTTGAGAAATCCTGATGCTGATGATCCAATGCTTCTTGGAGCAGTGGACATGAAAGTGTTTCATATGAGCCAGTGTGGGCCAGAATGGGGACATTGCCATTAATAATAGGGTGAGTGGTAATGGAATCTTATCATCAAGAATCTGAATTGCACCCAGGTATGGTACCTCATGTCTATTATTCTATCACTCTGGGAGGCTGAAGTATGAGGATCACAAGTTCAAGCCCAGCCTGGACAACTTAGCAAAACCCTGTCTCAAAATAAAAAATATGAAAGGACTAGAGATGTATCTCAGTGTGAAAACCCTGGATTCAATTCCCACTAATGCACAATAAAAAAACAAAACAAAAACAAAAAAGAACCTGTATTCCTAGGGTCTGAGGAAAAAGGTGAAGCATCTATACAAATAAGACTTGCTTCCTTGTGGGTTCAGAGAACTTCAGGGGAGTTTCTCAGTGGTAGAATTTCTGAAGTGTCCAAGAACACTCATGTTCCTGCTGGGTCCCAGGAAGCTAGGGCAGCCACTGGTGGTGCTAACTACAGGGGACTTTCTACTGTCCTACCCCTTCTCTCCATTCCAACTCTGGAAGGGTCAGAAGCTGCAGAGAAGCTGATGTTCAGGCATCTCTTAGAGCACAAGTCTGAGAAATAGAGAAGTCATCCCCAAAGAACCCACCTTCTCCTTCATAACCATCAGAAAACCACTGATCTAAGGGAAGGGGAAGACTTGCCACCAAATTATGTTTCCATTTTTGGCTAATGCCTTTGAGTTGGCACTTAATGAGTAAGCCAATACAATGCATGAGTTTTAAAATTACTATGGAACTGCCAGCTACCTAAAAGTAACCAGAAAATCCTTGGGTTTGCCTTACTTTCATTCAAGGGCAAGCAAAAACAGCTCTGTTGCATAAATTTTAAAGAGGTGATGGGAGAACATAACAAAGGTGCTTTGTAATTGCATGGCAAGCTGTGCTTTTTGAAACCTGAATTTTATAAAAGATTGCCACACATCTCTTTGAAGTTTTAGGGAATAAAGATTCCTCAGAATTACTTAAGAATAATGCATGGTAAATAGGTACTCTATCCATTCTTTATGTTTTCCTGATTTAGTAACTTGCCTCCAGTTTTCAAAGACATGTGTGAGAAAGGGCTTTGTCAGAATCTTTATGGTCACCTCACTCTCAGTAACTCTTATACCGTCCTATTAGGAACTTCAGTCTGTCGATCTGGGATTCTCAGCCAAGGAAGTTTTCAGGATCAGAGTCCTCAGGAGCAGGCACAGCAGGATAAGGGAGTCATGTTTACAGCCTCTAATTATCCACCTTCATCCTGTGCTATCTTAAAGGACCCCTGAGCTCTCTCAATTGTTAGTCTGGATTTCCCAAAATCCACTTGGGTCGCTCAGTCTACTCTTACATCATTGCTCAGCAGGAAAAAAAAAAAAAAAAAAGCTGACACTCACATACTCACAGCCCAACCATTTTCCTCTTCTGCTACATCACAAATTACTTCACAAACCCAGAAGACAGAGGTGGATTTTCAAAAACTACTACTTAAGAAGGTAATTTAAGGTTTCAAAGAAGAGGAATACCTCATACATATCCACACCCATACCTTTTACTTCTTTAAGCATTTTTTCTCTCTAAAGCAGCTGTCTTCTCCTGCACTCTCGCCTCTGTTTCTCGCCTGAGCCCTCCTCCTACTTTCTATGCCATCTGCTCACACTCCTCATATCTTGATCCATGGAACAAAGGCCCAGCTTTCACCAGAATTCAACTCACTGTCTGTGGCTTGCCCCACCCTTGAACTGTTTCTGGCAATCTCAGGCAAACCCAGATGGTAGGTGAGGATCTCAGGAGCACCAGTCTGGCTTGGATGCTTTTGATTTCTGCCTCTTTCTGGAATGCAGGTTTATCTTTGCCTGGGTATTTCCCTTGCAATCCTTTTGTGATATGGGTCATCTGGGCTGCAGCTACAGGACTGCTTCCAGTTTCAAATGGTATGGAGGCCTCCAAAAGGGAAAGAGTGAATGAGACAGATTCCCTCTGAATTTGACCTCAAAGGCAAATTAGTTTCCCATGGTATATTTTTCATGAATGACAGTTTCCTCCTTCTCCTTTCCAAAAGCAAAGTATTGCCAATGATTTTACCAGTGCGGTAAGGATTTCCTGAGTTCCTCAGACTCTGGCCCTGTTAAGAAACTCTCATCCTCTCTATCATCTGTCTTCTTCTCTGAAGCACTGCACACATATAGCTGCCCATAATCGAAAATGTGTGGATGTGCAGAAACCACAGAGGCTAGCAACTTATTTTTAATGTGCAAATTGCCTTCAAGAGTTAGGCACATTGACATCCTCAAAAGCCATGCTCCCTTGTCATCAGTTGGAGAAATAAGACTAATTTATAAATTAAAGTCAGTTTCCATAGCTATATTTATAGCTGTATCTACTCCATAAGTGCATACTAATTTGGGGCCTTGTTACAGAGGACAGTAAAAAGAATGTCTGCAAGCTATTAAGAATACAAGAGACTAGGAAAATACAGATTAAATTAAATTGTATTTCATTTCAAGTGGAAATCTGAATAAAGCATGGCAAAGTTGCAACAGTCTTTCAGAACTTCAAAAATGGTAATAAAAAAGCAAACAAATAAAATATTTATATCAATTTAAAAGCTCCAAGATGTTGCATGTCCAGCAAAAACACCATCTTCTTTTTCAGGCAAGATAAGGTCAATTCCCAGATAATTCTGTGGAGAAAAGCTGCTATATATTGAGCTTCATATGAAGGATTATGTTTTCCAAAAACTGTATCAACTAGTTTTACTACTTCATTTTACTTGATGACACCCCATCCTGCTATCCCCTGCTCATGAAGCTAGGATTGAACATAGAAAGAGCTAGCAAAATGTCCCTAGGTTCAAAATTAAAAGTCAGAGCTAGTCTTTCATCAGGGGAAACTGGTGACTGCAGGAAGTGGTGAGAAGGAGATGGGGTGGGATCCCGGGTTTTTGGCTTACCTCCAATGGGTTGAAAGTTCATCTGTAAAGAGGTCATACTGGGAGCCATCAGTTGTACCAGTTTTTTGTTTGTTTGTTCGTTTGCTTGTTTTGTTTTGTTTTTGTTTTTTGCTTTTTGCTTTTTAACCAGGAATCCAACTCAGGACCTTGTACTAGCCAGGCAGGCACTTATGCCACTGAGCTGTATCCCTGGCAGTTGCACTGATCTTCTGTCTCCTAAACCCACATCCACTGCCTTGAAACAAATTCCATGTTATCAAGACCCTCTGGGTGGCCCCAAACATAAAAGCAAGAAAGAGAGAGGGGAAACTGCAAATTCCATGGAAAAAAGGACTTTCTGAAAATCAGAGCAGCTCATCAGTGGGTTGAGCTGTTGGAGACAGGGGATAGTTCTTCAAATCCTGGAGGTTCTCATGAAGGAGTTGGTTAGCTAGCCACCCATCACAGGCAGAATCTGCAGGATTCAGCTGGAGAGAGGATTGAAGTGACCAGTTAAGTGACCACATCCACCAAATATCTGGGGACACAGAGGAAAAGGACAATCAGAAGACCACAATTGTTCTATGAGACACAAAGAGAACTCTCATTCCCTGTGGCTCAAGAGGCAGAACTATGGCCAACACAGGCGTGAAGAAGTGAGAACATATTTTGGTCCAATCAGGGAAGAACTTTTGGACAAGTAAATCTAACTGAATAGAGAGCATTGCAAGAAAATGAGTGGGACCTCATTCCCCAGGACTGTTTTCAGCGGCAATCTGATGACTGCCTGTCAGAGATTTCATAAAAGGATCTTTCACTTGGCCCAAAACATAAACTGAACACCTTAGGTCCATCCATTCCATCCTTGAGCATTATCAAATCCATGCTTCTTTATGAGATAGATGGTAGGTACATGGGACACATCTCTCTTGTACTTTTGGCAAACATTCCTAATCAACAACAACTCCCTTCCTGATATGATCTTGATGTCATTGACTAAGGAACCACTATCAATCAATTCATTTTTGTTTCTTTAATTAGCACAACACCCAAAAGCATTTGATAACAATCCAAGCTTAGCTCTGAACATCACATGCTTTACAAGGTTGACAAAATTGCCCAAGAACTCACCGCCAGAAACATACACACACACATGCATGCGTGCTTGCACACACACATCTTCTTCTCCTGATCTGTGTTATCTGGCTAGTCAGGTATGCTTTGAACTTAGCTCTTCCTTACTGGTCTGAGATTCCTTTGTCACACATAATCACTCACTGTTAGATCCTGAAGATCTGGTGTCTGTTCAGAATTTTCCTTCTATATTATCTTTATTCATATTGATCTTTCCATATGATATTTCTCATTATTTTAACCTCATGTTTGTCTGCTTTGTCTCTTCCTTTTCCTAGGGAGAATTCTGCATCCACTGACCCTCATTTTAGTCTTTTCAGCTCATTCCTTGTCTGAAACAGAATGAGGAGAGTGTAGTACTTACTAAGTGCTTGGGAAAAGTATTGTCCTGTCACCCTTAGAGGTGAAGAAGTATAATAATAGGCAGAGGTTGGCATAACTAAGGAATCTTCATCATCATCATCTATATGACAAATTTTTATCTTTTTGCCTTCATTTAGCATGAAGTAGATTCTCTTACTTAAACTAAATAACGAATGATTCAGTTTTAAAAGTGTTTCCACTAAACAAATTTAATTTCTTTAGGAATAAGTAATTATTTTGCAAGTTAATCATACACGTTTATAAATCAGCAGATAAAAATTGCAGAACAGCAAACAGAAATAAAATACTTTTAATTCGCACTCCTGTGGCAGACACTACTGGTTGCTGAACCAACAACATCTATCTTCCCTCTCCTTCCTCCTCAGCAGAATGTACTGCTCCCAATGGGATAGAAATGTTCTATGGGTTGCCTGTGTGAATTAGTTTGGGCCAATGGGACATATGAAGAGAAGGTTCCTGTGTTTGGGACAGGTATCTAGAAAATATCCATCTCTATTTTGTGATAAAAATAGACTTTAACCCCAAAGTACTTCTGCTTTGTCATCTTGGGACCATGCATGGTAGTGATGTGATTGGCACTCGGATAAAGGCAGCTCAGGAGAGAAACACTTGGGTCTTCGATGATGTCTTCACGCTGCTTAATAGTACTGCCTGAATCAGCACTGATGCTGTCTTGGTTACTTTTCATTTGTTGCTGAGACAAAACACCTGACACACAAAATTAGAGAAGGAAAGGTTTATTTAGCTTACAGTTTTTGGAGGTTTCAGTCCACAATCAGCTGGCTCCAAGGCAGGGTGACATGGCACAGGGACAACACTTCAAGGCAGCAGCTGGGCAAAAGCAGCCAGAGTAAAAGGGGACAAAGAGCAAGCTTCTTCTCCTCCTTTATATAGTACACAGGACACCCCACCCCTCCGGGTGGGTGTAGCATCCACAAATCTTCTTGCCTTTCTTTGTACAGGATGAGGATGTTTACAAAGTAAGACCCCTGGCTCCCTGCTGAGTCTCCCAGTTAAACTTCTGACCTTCTCAAATTGTAACAATGGCCAGGTAACTGTGCTCTACACCCCAGGATGTAGAGCTGCTGAGTTACTTAATTAAGCTGCTAGACTTCTGAAGTTGACACAATGTATAAACCATAGCACATGCCTACTACTTCTGGACACATTATTAGAAGAAAACCCTATATATGAAGTCACATATAATTAAATATTCTGTTGTATTCAACTAAAAACATGCTAGCTGACATAACTTTTTAGTTGACTGTGGTTTTGTCTTATATGGGAAAATGCTGCAAAGTTTTTAATAATATTGACAATTGCTTGTGAAATGGCATTATCACCTTCTAAAGGCCCACAAGGCAAACCAACCTCCTTATTTTGAGACAAAGAGGGAAACATGAGCTACTATGTTGGAGCCTAAAGAATGGAATCCTATCTTAGCTACATTCTAGCTGTAAATATGTGCTAGCTTAGGCTTCCATAACAAGGTACCACAGACTGGATGGTTTAAACAACAGAGGTTGGGACTGGGGTTATAGCAGCAGCATAATCACCTGCCTGGCAAGCATGAGGTCATGAGTTTGATCCCCAGTACCCTCTCCCCCGCAAAAAAGTATTGAACAACAGAGATTTATTTTTGCACAGTTCTAGAGTCCAGTAAGTCTCAGATAAGTTGTCAAGCAATTCTGTTACTCTATGAGGGTTTTCTTTCTAACTTTTAGGTGTATGTCTTCTCACTGTATCTTCACTTGGTAAAGAGAGAGGGAAAGAAAGGGAAAAAGAAAGAAAAGGAGACTGAGAAAGAGAAGAGGTGCTTTCTGTTGTCTTATTTATATGAGCATTAATTCCATCCTGAGGGTCCTACCCTAAAGACCTCATGACCTTGTTTACCTCCCAAAGGCCCCATCTTCAAATGCTACCACACTGGGAATTAGAATTATATCATAAAAATTTTAGGGGTGTAGGACTTCCCTCAAATCAGAGTACAACTCCATAGCAGTGGCCTTGGGCAAGTATTCAACGCTCTGATGCTTAATTTCCTTGTTTGTAATTTCAGGGCTAACATCATCAAACAGCAGCTCACACACTGACCCTGTGATTGTCCATCCCAATGTGAATCATGTTGCTCTGACTTGATCTCTAGAGGCTACCAAAGAGTGACTCAGCGCTCAAACCATTCTCAAGTTGCTCGCAAAACTACCTACCCTGTCCACACGTTTTCCCAAGCTGTTCCCCTTGCTGGGAAAGCACTCTCCACTGGCTGATTCCTGCTTCCCTCCCAAGGCGCAGTCCAGCCAGCACCTCCAAGAGCCTTTCAACCCCCCCTCACACCTCCCTCCCCCACCATCTCTCTGGTTCTTCTCCACCCACCCTGTGTATCTACTCCAAATCCATCTCAAAAGAACTCTCTCACATATGGGATTTTTTTGTCCAGATGAAATGCATCCTCATTACCAACTGTCTTTGTGTGTGGAACAAAATTTGGTTGAATGATAGCCTGCCCATAAAAATAAGATTAAACTCAGTAGAAGATAAACATCATTCTACAAAGTTTTCCCTTGGTCTTTGAAATGAAGTAATTTATTTCTGTAAGATAAACAGAATATATTTATTACCCCCACCATAATTTTGAAGGGGAAACCTCCTACTTCTTTGTGACAAAAGAGGATAAACAGCCATCATCTAACTTGAGTGAAATTGTTCAATGAAAGAAAGAAAGCATATGCTTAGAAATTGAAAAAGCACAATTAATAATTCATGAGTTAAAGGAGAAATTATAATGGGGATTTAAATGTAATGATGATAAGATTACTCATTAAAATTTTAAAAATACAATTTAAAGGATAATTAGAGTAAAATATATTGTCTTAAATGTATGCATTGGAAAAAATTAAACCATCATAAGGTACCTATCTAACTCAAAAGTTAGAAAAGAACACAAAGTTAGCTGAAAAGAACTGAAAATGATAAAGATAAATTCAAAGGTCAGTTAAATAGAAAGGTTATGGTAAGATAGTTTGTTTTTAGAAAGGTAGCTCACTGAAAACATTGATAACTCTGACAGGATTGCTCAAGAAAGAGACAAATAATATTTTAAAAAAAGGAAATGTAATTGCAGTTAAAAGAGAAATCCTACCTATTATGGTTAAAAAGTACTGAGAGTAGTATTATCATAATAATTTTGGTAACTTTGATTAAATTCATATTTTCAGAATAAGTTAACTCAACAAGAAATAGCACACAAATTGCTCAACCAGGAAATTAAATTAGTGGTCAACAATCTTCCTTCATTCCCTCAATAAAAAAGAGACAGCTTAAGAAAATTTCACAAGAAATCATAGCAAACATTCTACAAATAGACAATTCCTGTAGATGTTCATCTAGAAACTAGAAAGAAGAAAAGTTGTTGTAGGTAAAGGATAAAAAGACACATGAAAGACTTCTCTTTCACATGGGCAAGTTTGGC
The DNA here is from genome assembly GCA_004363535.1 of Dasyprocta punctata. Lineage (NCBI taxonomy): Eukaryota > Metazoa > Chordata > Mammalia > Rodentia > Dasyproctidae > Dasyprocta > Dasyprocta punctata. The sequence continues at coordinate 54,399 of RJWM01003456.1, forward strand.
TGTGGGCATTCGCCCTAGGCATTTGCTGAAGGTGGAAAGTCAGCCCTATTCTGGGCAACATAACTTACGGTTAGGAAAAAACAAAAGAGCCCTGCCATTGAACTCCATCATTTGTAGGACAGTGAAAAAATTGTTTCTACCTGGTGGGAAAGGAGAACTTTGAGCTTCTGTGTTCATTCACTCTATAATCGGTCACATCCCGGAAAGGCATCAGAAAGCTATGCCTGTGGAGCTGTTATAACCACAGAGGCTCTTATTTTAAACAGGTGCTTCTAAGCCTTGGCGCCTCTTAAATCCACTTACAAGGTCTCTTTCTTTTGCACCTAAGCTTTAACTGCAGGAATTTGAGATTATCCAGTAGGTTACTGTCTGAGCTTTTCTAAGGGCTGAACACCAAAGAAGGATGCCCTTCACTCTGCCTCATGACTGGGAGCCTGGTGTGGCCTTCTCAGACCTGGAAGACCTAAGCAATGGAGCTATTGTAAATGGTGCCAGATAGGTGATAGAAAAAGTAGAAAAGAAAATGCTTGACAGCATCACTTTTTCATTCAGATGCAAGCATTTTAATATTAGCCAATTGATTTCAGCAAGGTGTTTAAACACACACACATACGCATACACACACACACACACACGCTAGGAGGGCACAAAAATGGAAGAAAGGTTCACTATTAGAAAACCATTATTAACCAAATTTACAACATTCAGTCGTGCATGAGCAAATAATGTGACAAATTTTATTAGCTAATGCACCAGTCTACTTCCTTGTCATGGCCTCCACTATACTAATCAGTGAAGGAGAAAGAAGATCCTGGAAAGGAATCTATTCCTATGTAATGTTAACGTTTATATCTAGATGTCCTCCCAAACCCTCCTGTGCTCATAGGTGTGACTTTGGGGAGGTAATTGGGTCAAGGGAGTGTGACATTCGTTAGTGAATTAGTCTATTGATGGAATTTGGGCGGTGAAGCCTGGTCAGAGGAGGTGGATTATGGGGGCATGGCCTGCAAGGGTCTGTCCCTCTCCCTCTTCCTTTGATACTACTCTGTTTTCTGTCTTCCATGCCCCCCTGCCTTAGAATCACCCCACTATGGACTGAAACCTCTACAAATTGAGAGCCAAAATAAAATTTTTCTCCTTTAAATTGTGGGTATCAAGTATTGTTCTCAGCAAAGAGAAAAATACCTAGGACACATAGCCACTCTGAAAATGAACTGGAATTAGAAATCAGTGAACAAGAAAGCACTGTTCAAGTAATAGTTTGTGCAATTAATTAACCATGTGTAAAGTAATAAAATTAGATCTCCACCTCAATCATTGGACCCATCCTTACACAAAAAATTTAAACTGAATTAAAGCAACACTTAAAACATGTGGAAATAATAGAAAACCAGTGTAGCATTTGAGCCAGACAGGTTTTCTTTAATAAAACAGACAAAAAGAGCTAGTTCATAATGAAATATCACTGAAAAATTATTATCACAGGTCTAAATACCTAGTCAATAAAAACACCATAAACAAAAGCTAAGAGAATTAATTTAACAAATATAGCACATAAAATGTTAATTTCCAGAACAGGTAAATTATTTACAAATCACAAAGGAGAAACAACTAAGAGAGAAAATGTATAAAAAAAGACAGACCAAGTCTTTGAAAATTAAATGTGATGTCCAATAAACATTTAAAAATGAGAAAAAACACTCAATGTTATCAGTCAAATGAAAGATAATTGCAAAGAAAAACCCACAAAGAGATTCAATTTCAATTTTTCCAAGTATTGGCTTTGATGCAGAGCAAATAGAAGCATGCATTGTTATAATCCTTTACAATATGTAGTAAGTGACTAGGCATCAGTTCTTTGCATATGTAGCACAGTTGAAAATGCCCATGACTAGTTGACAAATTTCTACTTCTGAAAATAAGCCACAAAGAAACTCTTGCACATGAAGGCACAGACATACATGCTAATACTTAGTGACAAGTATTACAATTAAATATAAGAAAAACTAGATTCCAGACAAGCCTACATCCATAATGTTTCCCCTGAGTGGACTCTTCTTCACCCACTGTTTACCAGTTAACTCCTAACTCTCTCTGAGGGGCATTTCCAGTAGCTACTTTGTGTGGAAGCTTCCCTTGGTCACCAGGAGAGAGCTTCTCTTGGTCTCCATCATACATACTTGTCTCTGTCACTTTACCAATGAGCCTACACTGTCACTAGGTTGCCCCTTATGTCATGTGACAAACTGCCAAATCCTTGAATGAGAAATGAATCTCATTTGCCCTAATGTTTTTAACATCCAGAATAGAACAGGACACTTACCAGGCAAATCTCAGCTGCCCTTGATGGAAGACTTGGCCTGTGACATGCGGACAGCCTGAGAAAGTTCATTTAGTATGCAAGTGCCATAAGATATTCATTTTTTCTGAAGTACATGACAGAGGTTTTGCTATTTAATTATTTTATTTTTAATTGCTGCATGGCATTGTATCCATCAATTAAATATAGCATCTTTGAGAATTACTGAGATTTGTTCTGAGCTAAAATCTGTGCAAGCTTGTTGCCCATGATAAATTTGATATAAATCATTAAACCAAGTGAGGTTGATGTTCAATTTACGTCCTTGAATGGAGGTGAGGAGATAATGGCAAGGACCCTGTGGTCAGGGAAGAACCAATGAAGAGGTGGATCCTGAGTAATTTTGTAAAAAGAAAGAAAGATAATCACACTGGTAAAAATTCAGAAGGAATTCTAAATCAAGAAAACAGTTACTTATGTATGAATCTGCTCTGTAAGCGCCAAGGAATTTCCACAGATGTAACTATCCATCCTCCATTTCCAAACAAATTTCTAAGCACGTTTGTCTTTGTGAGGAGTCAAGAGATGAACACAATGAGGTGTGTGCTAGATTCGAAGTATGTGCTAGATAGAAACTACACAGGATACCAGCATAGGATATACAGGAGAAGACAGACAACACTGCAAGGGCAATCTTGAGTAAGTAGCAGAGGATATTTATCTCTGAACCTCTGTTTCTTCTTCATAAAATGGAAATAGATCATCTCATGTAGTTGTTGGAGTGATTAGAGATCATATTTTAAAAACCAACAAGGTACCCATGCCTAGTGAGTGTTAAATAATCAGTATACTGTGGTTATTATCAGTACGGCTATGGTATGGCTGGACAGTATAATCTGGGTTGAAGGTATCTGAGTTCCACTGACAAGACAGCCTAGCTCAATTCTTGACCGCTTTGAGGCTGAGGCACTTCACAACCTTAATATGGAATTCCTATAGAGCACATCTAATAGAGCCAACACAGGCTGACTAAAGCTGAGTTTCTGGAGTGGAACTTTTCTCTTTTTAACCTTGTATCAAAGGCAATGCCAGTTTATCTAGCGCTAGGAACCAATCTATCACAGCATCTCCTTTCATGGTTCCCCTATTAGAAGTCAAATATCATCAGAACTAGGAAAGAATGAAGGTGTAGCCAATCCTTCACCTCTGGGAGGAATTTATTGTTGGGGTTCTCAGGTATCAATTAGAAACCCAACAGGAGGTGCCTGCCATGTGACAAAGGGAGGATAGAGTTGTCATGTCTTCACCTCTAGAGTGGGTGGATAAGGGAATTCCTTCTCATAGAGCACTGATAGATTAAGCTTCCTGAGATGCAGTTGCTTAATATACTGATTGTGTTGGAGAATGAGGGAGTGGGGTATGGATGGCAGAAGGACTGGAGAGTCCAGGCCAGACATCATCTGGACGGTGGCAGTGGTTTGTGCCCGTGTCCTGTGTTGCAGGGAGCTGTGCACAGCAGGTTCCTATATAGTCATGTCAGAGTCAGCTTGAGGAAATGGAACTCAGTGGTAGAGAAAGGAGCAAAAAATAGGCATGGAAATATGAAGCATCCTTCTGTTAAAGAGAAAATGTACCATTTAGCAGTTTACCATACCCTGCAGGATAAAACCAAGGCCCTTAGCTTGATGGCTATTTTAAATTCCTAGGACTGCCACACTAATGCCCCACCAATAACCACAACTGTTCTGGAGCCTTGAAAGTCAGAAGTTGAGGTGCCAGTCGGCCCACTCTCCCCCTGAAGGCCCAGAATGAACCTATTCCAGGCCTCTCTCCTTACTTCGGGAGTTGCCAGCACTTGAATCTCTGCTGCTGTCCTTTTATGACAGTTTCTGTGTCTGTGTCTTCATATGGGCTTCCCACAAGGTCACTGGATTTAGGGTCTCTCCTTATCCATATGAACTCATCTTAACCAAAATGATATTTGTCAAGTCATTATTTCCAAATAAGGTCACATTCTATGTTCTGGGTAGACACAAAATTTTGCAAAACTCTATTCAGCCCAGTATTATGGTGGATTATCATAAAGACTCTCAGTTTTTTTCCTCTGTTCTGTATTGGTGTTAAAATATTCACCTAAATCTGACTTTTTCACCATGGACAGTAATTATTTGTAGGTCTATATCTACCACCGAACTGTGAGGTCTAGACAGCAGACTCTGGTTGTTGCTGCTTTATTTTGTTCTGACACCATTCATCATCCAGGATGCTGCACAGAACCAGATTCAGGACTCAGTTAAGAGCACATGGAATTTAATTTTTGTAAGACTAATTTCCAGTTTTATTTCTGTTTGCCTTCAGATTATCTATTCTGTCAGTTTAAGTACACTACTACTTTTTAACATCCAGTTATCATAGCCTCTCAAACACTTTGTGGTCACCCAGGGCCCAGAGCAAGGAATCTTGCTCTATACAAATGTATCTATAAAATATTAGAGTCTGTTTGATAGAAGCATCAAACTTTTCTTCCCATACTGTGGATCTGTTTGGGGAAATTACTCCAAATCTGAAAGGCTGCATAAACTATGTTGTAATTCTAATTCTGGGCAGTCTTTGAATGCAATACTATTTTCTTTAGAAATAAGGTAGCCACTTACAAGACAAGTGTTTAATATACCATTTGATATGCCCTATAAATGTCTCCAGTATTCTTCAGATTAATTGGAGTCTCAAAGAATTTAGTTTGGATCCAAACAAATACAGTCTGTGTTTAAACTTACTGATTTTTAAAAAAGAACATGCCACACAGAAAAATACTGTTCACTTTGTTGGACAAACCAACTTTGTCCTCAAAAAATGACTGGTGCTCGTAAAAAGTTGTTAGCATTCAGTGGTTCCAGAATAAACTACCTGAATGCATATGATCAAGAGGGAAACCAGACTGTGTCTAGTATTGTCATTGGGTACCAGTTTCACAATCACCAACTTAGGCGAAGACTGGTGCAGAAATTCTATAAACTCTTCGCTGTTTTTGATAACCTCTTTTTGTTTTGTTTTGTTTTGCTTTGCTTTGTAAAAATGATAAAGTTTAGAAAATAAAATGTCAGTGTTGAATTAAAAAAAAGACTAACCATTGAATCCTCTATACTTGAGGACAGCGAGTCTAAGAGCTTATTTGAAACATATCTAGAGTATTTCCTCTAGAAGAAATAAATCCAGCCAAAGTGTAAAAGCTGAGATGCTGCCCTGCTCCTATCCACTGGGGACTGGGAATGGATACTGAGTTCTCTCTGTTACTCACGAACTGTGACCCTCATCTAGTCATTTCTCTGCTCGAACACCACTTTCTCACTGTAAATGAGGGGTTTGGACCATAGTCCCAGTCTCCTTTCTTTTCCTGAGTTCTCTTATTTTTAAAATCACCTGGGTCATTCTCAGGAAGAACTGAGGCTTTTAAGAACTAAGCCATAAAGACCATACAGGGCAGTTGCCCTCCAGTACATCAAACAGTTTCCAATCCGCCGCTGCGAGCCTGTTCCCATTTAAACAGATGTGTCACCGCTGCTGTGCAAAGCCGTTCCCCTGACTGGCTCGCAGGGAGTCAGAGTGCTGCAGAAATTCCTCTGGTGAAGATTGCCAGGGATTCCAGGGAGCAACAATAAACACAGTCTTTTCACTCCGACCCTTCATTTAGATCCGCTTTCCCTTTGAATCTCAGTTGGCCACTGCCACTTTTGGTACCTTGCTGAGGAGGTATTTGGCAAATCATGAAAGGCCAAGGGCTCCCCAGAGAGGATTATTTTCCCTTATATCAGAGCCTTTCAAAATAGCAGGGAGAGCGAGGAATTGAGAATGGGCTCCGATCAGCTTCCCTCCCACAGAGAGGCAGGGGACAGGATTCTCACCTTCCGGCTTTGCGGATTTTCAGTCTTAAGAAAGACAATTTCACTTTCAAAGAAGGTTGAACTCAGATGTCGTGCTCGGGAAGCCTCCCCTCACCCACCCCGCAGCCCAGGATGGCCCTTTCGCCCATTCCCATGACCCCAGGTACGTGTTTCTACATCGACTCCTTAAGCACTAAGCTACATAGTTTCTGGCTGTTCTTCCAGACCTCTCCATGTGTCTTGAGTCTGTTTTCCCACAAGGAGATCCCGAGTCAAGGTCCAGGAGAAAGAGAGTTCACTGGAAAGTAACCCCAGGAAGCATACTCAATAAATGGGAAAGCGAGGGCAGGGGAAGGTGAGCAGGAGGGTGTGCTAACAGCTGGAGTCCTGTTCCCCAGGGCCTTTGGAAGAACTTCATAGAATGAAGTTCAGAACTGAACCCCTGAACATCAGCTGCAGGGTACAGTTTTTACCTGTGGATCACCTCCGTGTTGGTTAGAGTTGAATTTGGGAGCATGAGATACCCTGTAGCTTTGGGCTGCTTTATACGCAGTCAGGCTGGGCAGCCCATAGGAGTCAACAAACTCCCTCATCAGGGAAGCAGAGGTAGGAACAACCCTTCACAACAACAGGTGCACTCAAAAGAGAGTGGGGAAAATGAGGAGCCAGGTAGGTGCAGGCCCCGGCACTCTTCCTGGGTGTTTTCCTGGCATACTCACCTATATGGGCTGCATCTTAAGCTCCTCCTGGCCCTTCCTGTGGGCTCAACCAGCAGAAGCATGCAAAGGGCAGCAGAGAATGCTAGGCACTAGATCATCTACATGACTCTCTCTCTACTGTGTAGCAGCCAGTGGGCTGTGTCCTCCATCAAAAGTCACTTTGCCTGCTGGGTGGCTGTCTCCGTACTGCTGTTTCTCCCTGGAACCTGGCAACTTTCACCTCCCTCTGCCCTTTCTGGTAGGGGAGAGTTAATGCCACTTAGCTTTTCCCAACATTCCTTATGGTTTTCCTAAACCCTGTGCACACCTCTATTAGTAAGACCTTTATTTCCCTGATACACACATTGTGTGTATCCTGTTCTTCCTGCCAAGGCTAGGGCCTTGTTATATTTACCTGATCACAGTCTAGCACCTCTGTCATTATCTCTGGTCTCCTGGCAGAGGAAGTTTTTCCTGTCATCTCTGGTTCATAATTCCTGATTCCATAGCATAAGGGCAGTCTTTTGGGCTAAATTCTCTCCGGTTCTCTGCATACAACCCCATTCCTTAATGCCCCAAAAGGTAGACTATAAAGCCAGCTGACAATTCATACCAACAGAGGGATTTCCACTGCAGAGCTACAAAAGCCCGAAAGTGCAAAGTCAAATTGTTCTCTCCCAGGATTAATCAGTTTTTTTGTTCATGTGATAAAACATTTGACAATAACAACTCAAAGGAAGAAAGGTTTGTTTTGGCTCATGTTTCAAAGGTTTCAATCCATAGTCACCTGGCTCTATTACTTTTAGATCTGTGCGAATGCAGAAACATTATGGCAGAAGGGAATGGTAGGAATGAGAAAAAGAGTGAGGAAAAGATGCAGAAAGGAAGAGGTAAGGGCTATGATATAATTTTCAAACTCATACCCTCATTACCTATGCCTTTCAACTAGGATCCATTTTCCAAATTTTTATCACTTCTCCAAAATGCTATCAAATTATAAATCTATGAATGGACTGATCCACTGATGTACTTAAATGTATCATGACCCAGTCACCTCCGCAAATCCAATCAGCTAACAACCCAGCCTTCAGCAAGTGGCCTTGGAAGATATTTTAGGTCTGAACCATAGCACCCACCATCCTGAATTATACTCAGGAGGTATTTTTCACGTTTACCTCTGCCCCTATACATGCACTGATTCCAGCTGCTTGGCTCTGATACTTTGCGTACAATTTAGAATCACATAAATTCTTTTAAAATTTATTTGTTGTAGATTAGTGTCTCATTGAGTATGTTCCAAGTACAATCAGATGCTAAGGGGGAAACAGAAAGAGGTGCTATCTTGGAATCAAAAGAGCTTAGGGCACACAAATAATATTTCACTGAATATTTTGGGAAACCCTGCCTATCAGTGCCTAGCGTTCAAAATCCCTGTAGGAGCCTAATCTGAATTCACAAAAGAAAAATATCAAGCTTCATTCATTCAAAAAAAAAAAGTTTGGAGACATAAATTGCAGCAAGCAGAGTTATATGAGAGCACTTTTGGAAGGGTTGAATAGCAGGTATGCTGTAGAGCATATGCGTTTTCACTTCCCCCTCAGTAGGGGTGGACTAAGTGTCTTGGTTGTATGGACATTGATGTTTGATATTGGTCCAGGCTGTGCCACACGGGAGAAGAGATTTCAGTACCACTGCATGACCCAGATTGACTTTTTTTGTTTTCTCTGTCTTAAAGATGACTGGGTCCCACACAGAGACTGCCCTCTCAGCCAAAATCCCAGAACAAGAAGACATGTAGAACAGAGTCAAACAGGACCCCAGCTGTCAAGATGGCCTGACTAGAGCAGCAACATGTGATGTGACTCAGAAATACATGCCTGTCATTGAAGACAGCTGAGGTTTATGGGATGCTTGTTACTTAGCAAAACTATCTAATACAATTCTAGAACCTCATCCTTTAACAATGAAACACAATGATCATCATTACAAACCAAATATTCAAAGGTATTACCTTGAGTGATGACCTGGGATTAGCTGGTTTTCTTTTGAGAAAAACTGTTGCTTAAGTTGAGATCCTATCTAATCAAAACTTTTACCCTCAGTGAGAGAAATAGCATTTGAAGAAGGTTGGCACATATTATTTGCTCTGGCATTCTTTACAGAACTACTCAGGAAGCATTTTTATTCCCATTTGTAGAAAAAGAAAATGAGACTCAGAAAAAGTTTAAGTGGCTTATGCAAGGTCATTCAAAGGATGAACAGGATTTAAAGCAGGTCTGAAATTCTGACAAAATCTGTATTCTTTTCCTCTCATCATGCTAAAGCAGTACTCATTAGCTACTGGAGATATTAACAAAGGTTTCCTTTGCAGGGACTCTAAACAGCTACATTTGATACAAAAAGCACATTGGTCTAATGCCATTAAAATATTTCTCACAAATCAATTTAGTAAAAATGATTTTCCCATTCCTCCAAATTATTGCAAGCATTTCTCCCAGCCAAATTCAAACAAAAAACTCTTTCTGGAATTCTTAAAAATAAGCAAGTGCTTTGGGTTCTTCCACAGTGATGCAATGTTGAAACAAAGGATCTTTGAATTTCATCAAACAGAAAAAACAGGGAAGTGCCTCTGAGAACTTCAACAATCCTTGGAAATGCCCCTCATGGAGAACATTTCTGCTGATTGATGCCAGCCTTAATTCTAGTCTTTTAAAAGGCTCCCCACTGGCAGTCTGCACAAAGGAATCTCAGCACAGGTTTATTAGCAGCTGCTCTTGTGCCAAACACCATGCAGGGCACAGAGACAGAAGGAACCAGCACTTATTGTGTCTTTACTTCTCATATGTCACCCCCTGTAACTCACATAAATATACTGCGACATAGTATTAATCCCATTTCATTAAAGATCCAAACATTATGACTTTCAGAGTCCAAGTCACTTTCTGAAACCTAGTTGGGATTTCAACCCAAGTCAGAGTGGCTCTAGTCACTTCCTGTACATGTGCCATTTTCTATCTTCTTATGCTGGGTGCATCTTTATGATAAAGGCAACTTTACAGAGAAGCGTTATCACAGCAGGACTGAGGGAGCGCACCCTTAGAAAGTCCTTTTTACAAAGTGGCCCTTGGATGCTGTCTGGTAACTTGGAAATCTGGAGCCTTCTCACCATTTCTTAACTGACAGGGTGACTTACTGAGCCTCAACTTTCTGCAACCATTGCAGTCTGTACTGAACACCTGTTTTCTTCTGAGTCAGGGTGTTCACGTGCTACATAGAGAATGCCTATGTACCCAGCCTGCAAGAAAACCTCTGGGCTCCAAGTCTCTAACCTGCATGTCTAGAATGTGCTTTCCCTCGTCTTTATTATTCAGTTTGTAGACATTTGAACATCATCTAAGTATGGTATCTAAGGTTGCCCAGACTCCAAAAACAAAAAACCATGTATTGGGTGGCTTAAATAATAGACATTTATTTCTCACAGTTCTGGAGACTGGAAGTCTAAGATTAGCATGGTCATCATCTGGACTCTTATCTGGATTGCAGACAGCCACCTTCTCCTTGTGCTCTTTTTTAGTGGATGCACATAGAAACATAGAGAACCAGGCATCTTCCTCTTCCCATAAAGCACTAGTCCCATCATGGGGCTCTCACCCTCATGAGCTCATTGAAGTTTAATTATCTCCCAAAACCCTGATATAAAAAGTAACAATACACTGGAGGTTAGAGCTTCAACATAGGAATTAAGAGGGGACACATTCAGTGTATAATGTGTGGGCAGTTCAGGGAGCATCTCATCTCCCCTCTTATACATTCATCTCATATCATTCATTCATCTCATGCATACTGACTGTTTCCTGTGTGGCAAAAGTCATTCTGTACTCTGGGAACTTGACTTGAGGAATAGGAGAGAGAAACAACTTCTTCCTTCAGGGAGCTTACAGCTTCCAAGTTTCTCTTCAAAGGAGCTCTGCTCATTTAACCCTCCCTTCTTTCATCTTCCCTTTGCTGACTGCCTTCTTTCTGCTTTGATCTCACTCCACTACTAATAAAAACTTTGGAATCAGACATTCTTGTGTATTCCTGTATATTACTGATTTATAAAATTGTATGCATATTCTAGCATATAATGTATAATATAAAGTGCACTCTTAAACACAAATTTTAAAAGGTGGTGATAAAATAATTGGAAGATCAAAGTCCTAACTGAGCTTCTCACATTGAAATGTACCAACTGTGTGCAGTGTGAATGCAGAACGCTTTGGAGACCTCTGGTTCACACCGGGGAGCCTCAGTTCCCTGAGCACCTGAGATCAACACTGCCCTGGCTTGTCCCTCTGGAGCTGTTGGTTACCTGGATATGTGCCCCTGGAGGACACAGGTTCATTCTTTTCCATATGCCCCATGTTGGGGCAGAGACTTTTCTGGAAATAGTAACAAAATTAAGTATTGACATTGTTAAAAATTACTAACATCACAGTGCCATGATTGGAAGTAAACATTCCTAGATAGTTCTTTTCAGAATTCCAACTGAATCACCCAAGATTCTGGGTCCAGAGCTCACATACTTACTTCTGCTTGAAACACAATTTTATATCTTCACCTAAAACCATTGAGGACTGGATCACCTGAGTTAACAAGCATCAGAACTAATCTTTGAGGGTTAGCTGGTGCAAATCACTGTGTTAAATGCTTTGGTGCTATTTCTTTAATTTTGTCAACAACATTGTGAGGCTGCTGTGTCCCACTGTATGGTTGAGGACTTGAATTTAGACACAAAAGTAATATTCCCACAGTCAGAGAGCAAGAGGTAGAATTCAGGCCAGGATCCGAAGATGACCTTTGTAATCATTATACCAAAAGAATTCACAAAGGACACCTATATGAGCCACAGGGCAATATATTAATTTATATTTGTGAAAGAAACCCTTAATCTTGATTCAGTATTATTATTTTAGGTGTTTGGGTAGGAAGAGTTTGCTAGTGAATGGATGATTAAGAGCTATTTTGAAGCATATCTCCATCTGGAAATAATGGGGTGATAAAGCTACTGAGTGCTTTAGTATGTGGTGACCAGAAAGCACCTGAGCTCTGCTAATTGGTTTGTTGTTCCTTGGCTCAAGGTGACCCAGCTTGTCAGAACTAGAACTACAACTCCAGCCCCCCTGACCATCATATTACTCTCCTTTCATTCTTTGCAAGCTTTATCCCCTTGAGAAATTTTATGATATTATTATTGCAATCAAATGGTTCAAATCCTGTCCCGCAACTGGCCTGGGAGACAGGGCTTTCTGAGAGATTCTGCATCCGCTGACCTTTAGCTAGTGTTCTCCAACTGTGACCCAATCAAGCATAATGTGTAGAACAAAGCTTAGAATTGTTTTCTTCTTCATGCCTTTCTTCCCTCCCAGCCTTTATCGGTATTTTAACAGAAGGCTGTTTTTCCTTCTGCACTTATTTATATTTAGCCTGAGCATCCTGTTAATTACAGAGCAGTTACAGGAGAATTAGGGACACTATATATAAATTTGCCATTTATGCAAATTGCAAAGAGAGAACAAAGAAAAATTAGCTTAATTAGTGTAATTGCTAAAAAAGCGGGAAGTGAGGCAAACACGGCTTTAATCAGAGAAGAGGCAAAGGAAGTCTCAAGGAAATGGTGACCCAAATCAGTGCAGATTGGAGGCTGTGACCTTTCACAATTCCAAGACCTTGCAGAGACATTAAGGTGACTTGAAGCCATGCAGGGAGGGGCAGTGAGTTCTCAGTATAAAGACATCAGGTGTTTGTTCAAAAAATGAAATGAAACCAGAATGCTTGGAAAGTCACTGATGCATGCGCATGCACCCACGCTCACCTTTGTGTGTGTGTGTGTGTGTGTGTGTGTGTGTGTGCAGGTGGTGGATGAGAGAAAGCATCCCACATGCCTAGAATCATTGGTTCAGCAAGCACATACTCAGCCCTTAGTAGATACTACAGACAATTTTGATGCTGGGGACACAAAAATGAGTAAGATGCCATTGCTGCCTTCATGGACTGGCGTAACAGATGCAAACAAAAAATGACTTGTTAAAAGCAAGATAGTAGGGCCCGAGGGATATAGTGGCCAGGTTTAACAAATAAAATTACAGGAAATTCAGCTGAAATATAACTTTAGATAACTAAAAACATACTTTAGTCTATGTCACCATTAGATTTGATTATCAATTTGATTGGCTTGATTGATGCCCAAGACATTGCAGAAGTGCACTTCTAGGTTTGTCTATGTGAATCATGTGGCAGTGACTCTTGGGACTGTACATATATGGTCTCCAGTTCCTTCCTCTTAGGTTTTTTGCAGGCTCTCTGTTTTCTGATGCTTCTACCTTGAAGCCAGATGACCACGGACTGATACTTCTGAAATCATGAACCATAATAAACTACCCCTCCTTTAAACTGTGATTGTCAGGTATTTTACCACAGCTACAGGAAAACTGACCAATATAGTCTAAGTATTCTTCATGCAACATTTGGGAGACATGCTTAAAAAGTAATTTGTTATTCATCTGAAATTCAAACGAAGTGGGCATCCTATATTCTTTCTGGTGACCCTTTATGGACATGCAGAAGACAGTCATCTTGTGTCTCCACAGGACCACAGAAACATCCAGGGCTTCCTCTGAGTGTGAGGAAATATCCAATAGCAAGTGCAGTCCCTTTCAGCTTTGGCATCACGTCAGTGGAGATATGAAAACGTGAAGAATGCTGAGAGAAAATGGAGTTGGGGCATGTGGCATCCAGCAAAGGGAACCGAGGATTCTTGGGAACACTACAAACACAAGTGTGTTTGTCTCTAGTTTCCTAGATCTGCAGTAAGTTCACCAGACACTCCAATACTCTTGTGCAGAAAGTACCCTGTGTTCTGTGGAAATCTGGGCAGGTATAGAATTCTGCATCTGCTCAGATGTGATCTGCCTGGGATTTTTGAACTCACAATAACCCACATGAGATAGATTATATTGTCCCCGTGTCACAGACATGTGGACAAGCATGAAGAATGCAAGTGATTCCAGGAAGAGTGGCTACTAAGCACCAGAGATGGGATTTCACACAATGTTGTCTAACTCCTTAACCTGTGTTTTGACACATATTTGGTGTCATCTACCATGGGGAACAGTGAGACAATAGCAGCATACCAACAGAAAACCTCTGAAGACATTCCACATAATTATGCTTAAAAGATACAAAAACCAAACCAGCCCTGCGTGCATGAGTAATTCTGTGAAAATGAGGAAGGCAAATCACATTGTGTATTTCCATCCACACATTTGCCACTGTGGTCCATCAAAAAGAAAGGGAACTTATGTGTTCAGTTTTATCTCCATGCTGGATGGTCAGCCTATAAACATCTAACCCGTGGTTGTACTCTGTGAGAAGCTCAGAGTCCCCTTCCTGATCCCATAGAGATACTGCCATGATTGTGCCCAACTACCTAGCAACACCTATCCTGGGTCCCATCCTGGGGAAGGGGTGGAGGTGGGTTCTAAGAATTTAGGGACATAATGTTTGGAGATTAGTTGAGCCCATATCATAAAATGGAACTATATATGATTTGTTTTCCTCCTTATGTTTGAAACAGATGATGAGTTTTGACCTCTGACTTTTTCAGTAACTGATAAGAATTATTATTCAGAAAACAAATATTCTTCAAAATAGTGGTCAGATCCAGTCCTTATATTTACGTCCTTCATGCAAGTGGTCTGTGTCTGCCATGTAGGAACTTAATACTGACCCTAATTAGTTCCCAGACTCTTTCTCCTACACTGGCCCACATTACAGTCATCAATATTTTACCCTCATTGGTGATGGTGAAACAGAACATGATGAGTGGGATCAGACACTACAAGCTGTTCTGGATACAATAATTGGCAAAAAGGATAATTCTGCTGGTCACAGGTTCACTTTACATGCTTTCAGTTCTATGTTGTCCTTTGGAAGAGGATGAGTTGGTACTTTCCTGGAGTTTTGGGGAAGCTTAAATAGGGAAAACACCAATGGAAGTAGGATGTAGTAATTTACAGGTCAGAAAATTGCAGCTATTCAACATTTCAAACTTACTTTCATTACTCTTCCTCTATTGCTAATGAGTTCTTGGCTTCAATAATTGGAACACATAAATGAGAAAAAGAAACAAAGATAAAAGAAAGAAAGAAAGAAAGAGAAAGAAAGAAAGAAAGAAAGAAAGAAAGAAAGAAAGAAAAAAAAGATTCAGTTGGATTCAATTGATGCACACAAACTGAAGGCACAGCTCAGTCTCAGAAAAGACTGGAAGCAAAACTTGAGTTATTGATTTAATTAGTGTGGGAGCACCATCTTGTCTTATCTTTGGCTTTCTTGTTTGAGGTGGTTGAAATCAAAGATAGTTCCTCTGAGTCTTCATGATCTCACAATGCAAGTGTCTCACACTTTTTGATTGGGTGATTAATGGCATGGCTTCAAATTAGAAAGAGAGAGGAAGAGAGAGAGACAAATAGAGGCCACCTTTGCTCTAACCAGCTGTGACCAGTTTAGAATAGGTTTCAGTGTAAACAGGACAGCCTCGGTTGTGAGAGTAGCTTCTACAGTATGGATAGGTGTAGGGAAGAAATGGTTGGCTTTGCTGCTGCAGTTCTTTTTCTAGTTCATACCTCGATACTCCCCTGCTTTACCTTAGTTAGGGTGCTTCAAATCCACTTCACCAATTTTGTGGTTGTGTTTCCCTCCATTCCCTTTACCTGGTGATTCCATTTTCTAAGCATCAATAAGGTTTTTGTTTTGCTTTGTGTGGAATGTTTTCTCTATCCCATCATATGGGGGAATTATCCTCACATGGGTAAGGACTTCCACAAGAGGGCAAGGATGAATCTGAGCAGTGCTCTTCATACCATAAAGTGTGGCAAAAACAAACCTAGCACTGATTTATGGGGACCACAAATCACAGGGTGATCTATGTCCAAAGGAAAAAATTTAGAAGTGTAATCTCTGAAAGAGGAAACATCAGATATTTTTATGTTCTAATCCCTATGGATGGTAACCCCCATTGTTAATGGTAGAAGGTCATTTGCAACAGTATTGCAAGTGGTCAAAACTAGTAAAGAATCAGGAAAGATATTGAATACAAAAAAGCATTTAAGCTGTATCAATTTTGAGAAAGTTTTCTCCTTGAAAGAGAGCTGGGATTCACTTTTTAATCACCATGTTGACTATATAATGTACAATATTTGGATATATTCGAAAATGAAAGTGTGCACTATTAAGAATTGCATTGGGAAAGCAGGTGTGAACCAAGATGTATGGTCCTCTTGCATCAATTTGTAAGTCTGAAGATGGCTGGAAATATCGTGATCTTTGCAACATTTATTAATAATCCACAAACCAAACTAGTCCTTGTCATAACTGTCATCAAGACCATGGAGACCATGACTGACTGCAAACAGGGATGGGGCAGAGGAAACTCATGCTCCTGATAACACCATTAATCCCCTTCAAGACAACAGCACTGTTCAGGGGGAGGGGTCCTATCATTGTTTAATACCCACTAGTGTGTGTTCCTGCTTAAATCACCATGATTTTTTTCCCATCTATATTCTGCAATAAATCAAAATCTCCATAGAAGAACTGCATTTTTAGTTCCAAAAATAACTAACACTTTGTTGTGTTTGATTGCTAGCACAGTGCCTGGCATACCATAGCCAGCCAGTAAAAGTTTATACAAGAACAATGTAATGATTTAGGACTTTCAGCTTTGGAATTGCCCTGGGAGTTTTGAAAATGTGGAAGACACTTGGGAGAAAAATAGGGTTTTTTCATTCTTTTCTTCCTTCCCTTCCTCCTTCCCTCTCTCCTGCTTTCTTTATTCATTTATTTCTCCTGTACCCTCACACTTTCTTTCATTTGTCATTTCCTTCCTCCTCATTTCCTTTTCCTGCTTTCTCTCCTTCCTTTCTTTTTTCTCTCTGACCCTGCCCTCTCGCCTTTTGGTTTTCCATTCAGTGCTCTATTCTAAGCAGGAATTCTAGGTCTTTTCTCTGTAACACTTATGCAAGCCCTTGTTATCTTGCATTGTACAAATTTGACTATATGGAAACCTTCTCACATGGGCCTTTGGATCATAGCAGAGCTGAAATTGAAATATGGTGATTCCCTTGGGATGTAGAAGCATCCAGCAAATCTCACCAGGACTCACAGATGCCTGTCTTGTGGTTCTGTGTAAGACTCTGTCTACATTTATTCATGCCATAAACTTTTATTTCTTAGTTGCTGACAAAGCTTTGCTTTAAAACTAAGAGACAAATATTACTTCCCTTAGAAAAGGGAGTTTAGGATGCTAGCAAGATTTGAAACAAGCACATGAAGAAAAGATGAAAGACATGGGGTGTTTGCACTAGAAAAGAGAAGAGTTGAGGTTGGTGGAATCTCTGACTTCACATGTCTAAAAGGCAGTATCTGGAAGGATGAGTATGTGTATGTCTCCAGTGGGACAAATCAGGACCATGGAGAGAAGCAGCAGAGCATTAGATCTGTTTTTAAAGATCAGTCACACATTTCAATATGTACATTAGGAAGTATTCTTTCATGATTAGCCACCTGTAGGCTGAGATTTAACCTAATGCTTGAGTTGCTTAATCTTTAGTGGTTGTCTCTGGCAAGTGTATTGAATACACCAGAGAATGTGATGACTCCAGACAAGTTAATTGTGCTGAGGTTACTATTTTATTCCCAAAATGTTCTTTCCAGTATATCAAATTGTCCAGTGTCTTCTCCCATTTCCCTGAAGAACTGTGACCCCTCTTAGGTTTTTTGAATGTTTACCATTGACTTAGGCACTGTGGGGTTTAAGGGTTCTGCATATGCCAGATATGTTCCTGACCTCCACCACTCCAAACTGAGTAGAAAAGTCACAGGCAAAAGAGTTCAAGGGTGAACTTGCAATTTGCTGAATTCCAACTCTGCTGTCAGTCTTCACTGCTTGTCCTGAGGCTTGGTGGAGAGATAGCTTACAGGTCACCAGCTCACTCTTCTCCTCCGGCAGACTTGGAGCCCAAGCACAAAGGAATGGGCAGAAGGTTACTCAGTTGGGTGGGTCCTGTTTGAAATTTAGCTAGTAAACCTGCCAAAGCTTTCAGATCCTTTATCTCATTTGATAACTCCAAGGACGCTGGAAAGCAATATTCTTGTTTTGTGTACTTTAAGATGAGGGAACTGAGTTTCTGAAGGGTGCCACCTGCTGCATATTTTCAATCCCCAGACATGACTGTTCAGGCCCTAAGTCCTGTGACAACCCCTTTCCCTGTCCTGAAACTCAAGTTTGTTATAGGTAGTACAGGATAGGAGTCAGTGAGTAGCACAGCCCACCCCCAAAAGTTGCTTGTAATTTAGGAAAATATGACTGACTTCTGGGGAGTACAGTGTAAAACCACTGCAGAACAAGTCACCTTGTACACCAAATGCCATCATGATACAAAAGAGCTCTGTAACCAGAAAAGCACAATGTGGGAACAGACAACACAGTCACAGCTCCTAAGAGCTTGCACACTTCCTCCCACACTTACTAGGGAAGAAGACAGGTGCACAGACTACTGCAGAGAAGAAAATATTTGGAGCATTTGAGGTGACCTTAAGTGAGAATGTAGCATGTAGGAAACTTAAAATGAGATTTTTGAAAACCAGTCCCTGTGTCTTCTGGGCTGCAACTTAAGGAAAATGGGTGCCACCAATTTATCTATGCCAGGCAGTGGTTCATGGTACACATCTAAATACTGCATGACAGTAGAAAATATTTACAGATGAGGTTTCTGAAAGCTAGACCAAAGCTCTTAAGAATTCTTATAGTCTAACTCAAAAGGTCATTTCTTGTATTAATGGATACCAGCCTTCTATGATGTAGAGCAGTGGTCCCCAATCTTTTTGGCACCAGGACCAGATTCATGGAAGACAGTTTCTTACAGACTGGCGGTAGGAGACAGTTTCATGGTGATTCCAGTGCATTACGTTGATTGTATGCAGGATTTATTAAGGTCTCTATGTAGACAAACCTCCCTGATAATGTTAATTTATATTTGCAGCCACTCCCCAGTGTTAGCAACACTGCCTCAGCTCCATCTCAGATCATTAGGCATTGATTCTCACACGAAGCATGCAATCTACATTTCTCACATTCACAGTTCACAATAGGGCTCACACTGCTCTGAGAATCAAATGCCACCACAAATCTGACAGGTACCAGAGTGCAGGCAATAATGGGAGCAGTAGGGAGCAGCTATAAATACAGAAGAAGTTTTATTTGCTCACCCACTACTTTTCTCCTGCTGTGTGGACTGTTCCTATCAGGCCACAGACCAGTACTGGACCCAGGAGTTGGAGACCCCTGATATAGAGGGCCATGCTAAGTATATAAGGATAAATTGGCACATTCCATGCCTTTTGGAAGTTACATCTGCTCAGGGAAACCTACATATGATTACATACCTGGAAATTACTAAATGAGATATTCAATAAACATCTTTCCAAGCCATGATGGGACCACAAAAGAAAAAAGTAGTTTGAGAGAGTGAGGGATGAGAGTAGGAGCCACAAAGGACACGACTTCTTAGACAAAGTCAGGAGAGAGCAGCTGTTTGTCTGGGCAGCTTGTGGGTGGGTAGGGAAAGCATTTGGTAAGTCAAGAATGGAAAAACCACGCAGTGAAACAAAATAAACTGTGTTATGTGTTCTGGGAACTGTAAAAATCCAATATAGCAGAAAACCCATAAACTGGAATCGCGATTACACAGGATGGTGATATAAACCACCTGCAGGGATTACTTGAAGGAAGCTGAAAAACAAAGTTAAACTTTTTGCAGTACTTGTTGGATTTCACAATATGCTATTATGTATTAAGAATCTCAGCCAGCTTGGTGGGGTGGCACATAGACCAAGAGTATGAAGTATTTCCCAGTCATTTTTGAAAGGCACATATGCTAGTAGGATTGGCATTTTCCATATTGTACTTTGGGGGATGTTGGGTTAAAATTAGGAAGGTAATATAGCAAGCAAAAACATTGCATAAATAGGTGGAAGCAATTAGACATTACCTTTAGGACAATATATATTTATAAGGCTATAGTGAAACCTCTGCTATATCTGAGCGCTCTTTAAAACATAGATGGTTCATCAGTGACCACGAAGACAAAAATTCCAGTCCTTGTGTAGTTTACCTTCTCCTGAAAGAGACTGACAAAACAAGACAAATAAAGTTATATATAGTGAGCTAGATGGCACCATGGATAAAATATGACTCAAGAAAGGACAAAGAGGAGAGTATTGGATTTTACCAGCCAGTTAGGTAGGGTTTCATTGAGAAGACTGCATGTGAAAAGAGACCTGATGGGTGGGAGTTGTCCTGAGGATATGCGGATAATGGATTACAGAACTCCAAAAATAACAAATAACAAAAGCCAATAAGCTAAGAACTCTGGTATGTCCACAGAAGAGAAAGGAGAATAATTTTCTCAAATGGAGCGACCCTGGAGAGGTCTTGGAAAAAGAGTGCCCCAGAGAGGGACTCTCTGGTCTCCGGGTCTGTGAGTTTCTGAAGTCTTTGCCTTATACTCTGAGTGAGATGAGGAGCCATTGAAGAAGTCTGAGTACTACAGTAAGTTTGACTTACTTGTGGGAGAATTTCTCTTGTTGATCTGTATGCAATTAATTGAAAGGGGCAAACATAGAAGCAAAGTGGTCAAATTAGAAGGCTTTTACACTAATCCAAGTAAAATAGGGCTTATAACAGAGTGGAAGTAAAGAGCTAATAAGAATAACCTGGAATCTGGGTATACTTTGAAAGTACAGTCATCCTTCAGTATCCCTGGGGACCTCTCTGGCTACCAAATCCACGTATGCTAAAGTCCTTTATACAAAATAATGTAGCATTTGCAAATCATCTATGCACATCCTTCTACATATTTGAAGTCATCTCTTGATTATTTATCATACCTAACAACACAGAAACTATGTACAATGTTATCATACTATACTGCTGAGGAATATAACAAGTAGAAGTCTGTTTGTGTTGAGGATAGATGCAATTGTTTTCTAATATTTTAGTTAGCTGAATGCTCAGACACAGAACTTATAGATACAGAAGACTGATTCTAAATCAACAAGATTTTTCACATGAATTAGATGTGAAATGTGAAAAAAGGAGAACTAAGGATGACTTCAAGGATTTGGACTGAGAAACTGGAATGATGAGTTTTTTTGTGTCCAAAGTGGGATAAACTTTCTGGAGAAACAGAGATGAAGGAAAAGATAAGAAGTCAGATTACATATAAGGTGATTTTTTTAATTTTAAAATGAAAAAAGAACAAAAACAATGATCAGAATTTCAAAACAACATAATAGATTAACAATGGTTAATATATTTCATCTTGTTATCTTCAAAATAGTTGCTCAGACTACAAGATATAGGCATGAAAAAATGATCAAATAACAAAAGCACAAACTGCTCTTTTTGATGAACTAACAGAGATTAGTAGTATAGTTATCCATCATATACATATATATATATATATATATATATATATATATATATAAAATCTTTTCCCTTCTTCCTTTTTACTTTTCCTTCATTCCAGTTGTTTTTTTCCTTTTGAGTAGTTTCTTCTACTTCCACTTTCACAATATGTATTGTGCATTTTGAATCCTATTTACTCTTTCAGTTTTTTTATGCTAGGGAGACAATACAATGTCTACACATGTGAGTCTGATTTATTTCATTTATGACTATGGTTTCAAGTTGCATTCATTTACCTCTAAAAGCCTCGAGTTTATCCTTCTTTGTAGCTGAGTAGTACTCCATTGTATAAAAATGCCACATCTTTTTTATCTATTTCACAGTTGAGGGGCATTTGGGTTGTTTCCAAGATTTTGCTATTACAAATTGTGCTGCTATGTACATGATGCTTTCAATTCTTCTGGGAAAATATTCAGAAGGGGAATAGCCGGGTTGAATGGGACCTTTAAACCTAGTTTTAAAGGAGTCTCTACCCTGACTTCCACAGTGGCTGTACCAGTCTACATACCCACAAACAGCAGAGAAGTGTTCCTTTTTCCTTACAGCCCACCAGGATTTGTTATTGACTGATTTCTTGATGATAGCCATTTTATATGGGGTGAGATGGAATCTCAGTGTTGTTTTAATTTGCATTTCCTGAATTATCAGTGATGTTGAGTATTTTTTCATGTATTTATTTGCCATTTGTATTTCTTAGTCTGAAAAGTACTTATCCATTTCAGATGCCCATTTTTGGTTTGTGTCTTTGAATTTAGGAGGCCTGATTTTTTTCAATTTTCTATATTTTCTAGATAGAAATCTTTTGAGGGACAGTTGGCTAAAAATTTTTCCCATTCTGTGAGTAGCCTTTTCATTCTGTTGGTGATTTCTTTTGATGTGCAAAACTTTTCAGTAAGATGAGACTCCAGTTGTCTACTCTTTGAAGTAATTCCCATGTGTTTTGGGTTTTCTTCATGAACTCTCTGCCTACTCTTATGTCTTCAAGATTTCTACCTATTTTTTCTTCCAATAGATTTAGCATTCCTCTTTTAATATTTAGGTCTTTGATCCAATTTGACTTTAGTTTAGATGAGCTGATTTTGAGAAGAAAATAGACATTGAAGATATCTAAGTAAGAACATTGTGGAACTGGATTGGTGCAATGGAGAAAAACAAACAGAACCCACTCTGGCAACCTTAAAAAGAAAGAATGGGAAAGAAGTATGAGTGGAAGCAGACACGCAGAGGCCAAATGAGGAATCCAGAGAAAAGCTACAGAGAAGATAATCTAGATCAATGAGCTTTGTATAGAAGGCTTGGAATCAAGGATCAAGGAGAAAACAAATGAAGGAGATGAAATCAGTAGCTTTTCACAAGTGGCCTAAAGCAGAAGAGAAGAGATAAATCTCAGACACATTTGCTGCTTCAGAAGCAGTGGTGAGTTCAGTAATGTATAAGATGGAACGTGTTAGTGTGAGAAGATATCGACTTCTGTGAGAAACTGGCTGAATTAGAACTGCCTTGATAAATACTAGGTAGAGATTGCCAGAGTCTTCATCATTTTCTTGTCACTGGGCACAATTCTGGACAGCCACAGCTTAAATAAGGAAATGTTTGTTTTCAGTTCACATTTTCAGTTGACAGTCATCTAGCTCCAAGACAGGAACAAGATGGCAGAAGAGCATGGTGGAAGAATAGGTGCTCAACCTATGACAGTCAGGAAGCAGAGACAGAGAGGAGGAGTCAGGAACAAGGATACACCCTTGCAGGTCAACTCCCACAGTGACTAATCTCTGTCCAGGCCCCACCTCCTAACAGCAAGTCATCTATAGTGCCCCATAGTCTAATCACCTTCCAAAAGTCCTACCTTTAAATACATAATACTTACATTTATATCCTACCCATTGCATCCAGTGCTGAAGTGGTCATTAACTTTCCCACAAGGCTACCTTGACTTGGTTTGCGATTCTTCTAGAAAACTGGTAAAGCACACTTCTAGGTGAATCTACGTGCATCACAAAGGGACGGCCTTGGGGGAGTCTGTTCTGGTTCTACCCCTTTCTGGCACTGTTCCTCTGCATTGATTTTCAGCCATGGTGAACTAAGTAGCTTGGGTCCACCACACCCTTCCACATGTTTCTGCCTTGGTATTTCATATGTAATTCCATGAGATCTGGAGGGCTACTTGTTACTGCACTATATGTAATATGTAAATTCCATGAGATCTGGAGCGCTACTTGTTACTGCACTATAAATTATCTTGTCCTTGCTAACACATTTGGATATGTATGTCTGAAATTCAGGGGGTAGGGGTAGAAATTTACTAGTGTAAATATGGCAGTGAAACCTGCGAAATGAGTGAGATTGCTCAGTAAGCGACTGTATTTTAAGAGTAAAGTATTTCAGGAAAAAAAGACTCTGAGACACAGTAACATTTAAGAAGTCGAAGACCATCAACAAAGTCTGAGAAGCAGCAATCAAACATGCAGAATAACCCACAGAGTCATGGGGACCAAGATGGAAAAGAATTTCAAGAAAAAAGGGAGAATAAGGCATAAAATGCTTTGGGGTACATTCCAATTCAAATTGTTTCCATCTGCTTTTATTTTAAAAATGTAGATAGACTGCTTCTTATCATCCTGGAAATTAGGCTCTGGAGAGACCCATAGAGAGAGCAATGACAAATAATTTGATGACTTTGATTAGAGTGGCTTCTCAGAAAAATGATGCGGACAGAAGTAAGCCAAGGACGGGGTGAGAGGGAACAGAGTAAGACAGAGACCACCTAGTGTGATTCTTTGAAACCCCACGTGTAAAAAGGAAGAAGAAAGCGAGCCAGTCCTTCTGAATGATAAGTGGTAGAAATATAAGTGACATACTGTGTACCTGTTTCCCCAGTAAACTATGGAAGCAGAAATGATTCCTCTGTTTCTTCCTGGGAGAAGCAAAATGCGGTAAACTCTGAGACGGGACCTGTTGCTCCCATTCACTAGCTGTAACCATTTGGGAAAGTTTCCTACCCTCCCAGGCCTCAGCTCCCTCACCTATAAGTTGGAAGAACAATGCCTTTCTCATTTTTGTATGATGGTGCAGTAGAGCAAACCACTGTCCTGGTTTGTGCAGGACCGCAGTTTTCCCCAGGATGCAGGATTTTCCATTCTAAGCCCTGTACAGTTCTAGGCACAGTCACTCACTGACCATTGCTATGACTGAGTAGCTTCATAAATATTAATCACAGTGCCTGGCAAACAATTCTATGATGAGACAGCAACTATTCTTTGCCCTCTATGTGCCTCAGTTTCTCCATATATACATTGAAGTTACTAGAACTTACATAATGGAGTTCTCTAAAGACAAGAAGGAGGATGTGTGTTGTAATAGTGGCGGTGATTAGAGTGATAATGATGAAGGAGAAGTGGGCTGAAAGAAGATAAACACACAACCAATTCATAAAAGAAGCGGGGGATGAAACCAAATGGGCCTGGCTCCAAGCATCTTCAGATTTCTTTTGTGTCACTTTGAAGCCAGGTCTGGAAAGATTATGTGACATTAGGAATCTGAGTCATCTTTGGGGATAAATTAGATTTGATATTTATTAATTTATTCACTTCACTAACAAATATGTATCAAAAGGTAATCATGTCCCAGACAATGTATAAGGGTGAATGAGTAGATACAGGGTTACAAGCCAGCAGATTGTGAGGCTGAGGAGTAGAAGACACTGGAGACAGAGAAAGGGATGAACTTGGTTTGCTACCATCTGCCCTGCTCCCAGAATCAAAGTGAGTATTCACACACACAAAGATCCCTTGAGAAGTTAAGCCCACTCTACAAATCCTGGGGGAAAGTTGGCAGCTAACTATAATTTCTTGTTTATCAGGTTTGAACCAGGCAGGATGATTCCTTACACCGGCCCCAGGCCTTGCCCCCGTGGTAATGTCGGCCCCACCTCCTCCCAGCCTGGGCCCCTCAGGCGATGCTCTAGCTCCATGCCAACAGCTAGCAACACACCCAGAGAGGCTGCCGATGGATCAACACAGCGTCTATTTTCAGCCTCTTTGCCACGGATTTTGGCAGATCTTCCCCACTCTGAAATTCAGGGAGAACCTCTGAGCTTTCCTTTAAGAATAAATGCCCTTCTGAAATGCTCCATTAACAAATGTAAATAGACAACAGATCCACTGTGAGATGTGAAACCAATGAACAGGAAGTGCACAGTGAGGTCCCAATTAACAAATCTGTTGATAAGGCACAAAGCCTCCTTCAGTGAAATCTTCCCATCCAAAGAGGCAGCTTCAAGCAAACAGGAGAGGAAGGGTGGGCGGCTGCTTCTTCAGATATTGGGTCTGAGTCAGGCACTGGGGAAGAATTTACTTCAAAAAACATTTCTTTAAGGTTCAGTTTGCTT
The DNA here is from genome assembly GCA_004363535.1 of Dasyprocta punctata. NCBI lineage: Eukaryota > Metazoa > Chordata > Mammalia > Rodentia > Dasyproctidae > Dasyprocta > Dasyprocta punctata. Next base: position 80,230 of record RJWM01003456.1, read on the forward strand.
TAGGTAAATTAGAAAAATAAAGGCAAAAGCAAGTGGATTAAAAATAAAAGGATGAGCAGGTGAATATCCGGTGAGAAGAGACATTCTCGATTACCAAGCCCACACGCTGAGACGGGGCAGCTCTGGGCTCCCCAAGCACTGGGCCTGGTGTAGCTGAAACTTTAGTCCAACAGAGTGCTCCTAAAATCCAGGGCCCGAATGGCTCCCACCAGGGGCTGAGAAGAACCTCAGCCAAGGTCGGCATTCCAAGGGCCTGAATTCTTTCTCAGGTGCCAGGAGTAAAACGACCCAAGACTCCAGTCTAAGTCTATGTTCCTAGATATCACAGGAGTCCAAAGCCAATATTGGTTGGAGAATTCTAAAAGCCAGAGTAGATCCAAGCCCAAAGTTATAGAAGTCCAAGGTGAGAGGCAGCAAGGGGGATCCTGGGTGTGGTACATGTAGCACCCAAACGTTTGGTGCTCTGCAGAAAGGGATGTGCAAGCTGGGTTGACCCTGTACTGCTGGGATAGAGGGAGGGAAAGGGGTAAGGAAGTCTGGCCAGGGCATTTCTCCTACTTATTGTGGTCACGTAATTGTTCTGTTGTTTTAGATGACTGGCATTCAGTCTGTCCACTAATTCACGTACACAAACCAGTCAGCCAATCCTTTAATTCACTTACTCCATCATTCATTCTCTCACTTTTTGTTCAATCCTTTGGTCAACAATTTAGTTGGTTGTGAACTGTCAATCATTTTAGTTCTACCCATGCAACTGCATCCTTTATTCAACCAGTCAGTTAATTGTTTGTGCATTCAGGCCCAAGCAGTCATTTGATGATTTCATTCATTCATTCACTTATCCAGTTAATCCTGGCCTCTGTCAATCAGTCTATCATGACATAACTGCTTCTGTCATTCATTAACTCATTTAGTCAAAAATCCAGGGCCATTCACTAGTTCATTTTTTAACTCATATATTTATTCATCTGTTCATTAGTCTTTCAGTCTATTAGACAGTCAGGCAATCAGTTACTTGGTAACAGTGAACTTACCCACCAAGCCTGTTGAAAATAGATTTCTAATCTATGCTTTTCTTCAATTCAGCTGGTTGGTAGGTACATTCTGTGAAGTGGAAAATCCAGCATAAATTTCCCCTCTTTGTTGAAAAAACAATAAAATAGACCTCAGAGCCTGACATAAGAAGTAATAAAATAAATTCATAAAATCTATGTGCACAAACCCTGCCACAGCAGGTGTGGGAGGGGTCTAGGCTCCACCTGGCCTCTTGGGGGCTTCAAAGGGTACCGTCAGGACCCTCCCATAGGACCAAGCAGGGGACCCATCCCAAAACCAGCACTAATAAATATTGTTAAAAGTCATGGTTCTCCTTGAACTAAATAATGATACATATTTATTAGAAAATGAATGAGGTCTTGAACAAGAAAATGAAAATAAACCAAAATTCCAGTATGGAAAATTAACAATTGTTAAAATATTGAATAAACATTTATTCAATTTTTAATATATTATTGCCAAAAAGTAAAATAATTATGTATATAATTCTTATTAATTGGTTATTATTATAAAAAATGATGATTCATACAGAAATTCTTGTACATAAGAAAGGTTTACTGGGATAGAAGTTAAGCTCTATGCTTATAATTAAAATGAGTAATTTAATAATTGATTTAGATTTATTGTTTTAAGTTGAATTTTCACTACACTTATTTACAGTATTTGAATATTTACAACACCAGAAGAATCACCTGATGTTAATCAGTATCACATATTCTACTAGATTTATAAGATGAGCATTCAGAAAGACCAGTTTGTTAATCAAAACACTAAACATAGAATATATTGAAAGTATGAAGACAGTTTAAAATCTTTAAGTTTATAAAAAGGACTAAGTATTAATTAAAATCTCCAAGTAGTGATTGTTAATTCTGGCTAAACTTTTGTGAACAGAAAAATAAAATTTATAAGCTGAATGTAAAAGGACATACTTTATCTTATAAATTTAAGAAGCTCAATATTAAATTTCAAAACCATAGTAACTTGTGAGTGATCTTTCATGCACAAATAAATTTGAGGACATTTTTTAAAATACTCAATTTCATATTCATTCAGTAAAGAGCGGGCAGCATTCTGTACCTGCCTTTCTCATGACGCACATCAGGGTCGATGACCCGCCCCTCAGACCAGGAAAGTATCAGATTTTGCAATCAAATTTCTGATTTAAGCCTCCAGCAGGTGTTCTTGCCATTCACTGAACGAGGCCATGCCGTGCTGACACGTGTCTGTGTGGCTCTCCTCTTGCGGCTGTCAGGGTGTAGCACCAACTTGATTGACTTTGGCATCTGCTGGGTGGGGGTACTGGTGCATCCTTCTGGATGTGGCTGGGAGAGTCACGGAGGCATGGCCTTGGGGTCTGTGTCTGGTCCTTGCCGCTTTCTCTCTGGCACTATCCCTTTGCTTTGCTTCTCAGCAGCATGAGCTAGACATCTTTGATGCACTACAACCTTCAGCCATGATGCTCCTCAACAGGAATCCAAATTCTACAGATGCAGGGCTGGCACCATACTTCCCTCCACCACTGCAGAGCCCAGCCCAGTGCTGGCACACATGACGTGCGCAGTGAGCTGCCAACATATGTGAGGAAAGAGGTGCAGAGCCCTGCAGGTGTTCCGGGTCTCCAGATCCAAGCCTGTGGGTGCCACCCCCTATACCCTGGATGCTCCTCACTGCAAGTTTCCCCTTTGTTAGGATGAAGGATACATGGTTTGGGGACCAGAGAATTTTTTGCTTTTTTGCAGGTCTCTCTGAGCTGGCCAAATCCAGCCATTGCTTCTGATTATGCCCCAGTGTGAGTTTAGACAGGCTGCCGTGGGGCTCATCACAGTGAAATGCCTGAGCCATCTCAGAAGGTCCAAGGTCACCTGTTAGAGATGGAAGAAAATAAAATAAAAAGCAGTGTGAAAAATGCCTAACAGCTGACAACATATTGTTTAAAGACCCCAGGCAGCAAGTTTTCCTGATCTACTGGGGAAGGAATAATTTGGAGACAGCAGGGCCACTTTTTGCCCTTGAAAACTCAGTCTCAGAGGCTCCCATGAGGTGAGGGGTGAGTCAGCTCACAGCAGCCCCAGACAGTCTTGGTGAAGGGGCCTCTGGAGAAACACAGACAACTGTGACCTGGTGTCCGGTCCTTCTCCAGAGCTGTCTCCTTAAACTCAGCTCTGACTTCAGCCCACTCCCACCGGGAGCTTTCTCATCTCCCTTCCTGTGCCTATCAGAAGGTGGGTGACCCAGGGGCATGGGACACTGCATCCAGACACTACACTAGGACACATTCTGAAGGGGAAGAAACCGAGGCTCAGAGAATCATACATTACTCCCACTGCATCCTTTTGGTGAGTGGCCTGGCTGGGATTGGAACTTAGAGCTGCTCTGACTGCAAATCTGAGGCTGTTACTCCAACACAATACTTTCTTAGAATTCCTCAGCTAAGCAGCACTCTTGATCGGGGCCTCTTTTCCTACAGTGGAAAACAGAGCCCTTTTTGACATTTTCTCTCTGTATAAACGCTCTCTTCTAGCCTCTTTTCTCTGCCAGAGAACTCTCACTCCTGATTCCAAGTCTCCCCCCATGTCTTTGCATTTCCAAACACTAATTAAGGTTCTACCACTGGGTTGCAGACAATTTTAGCCCCCAATCATTTTCTGCTAACTCAGAACAAAAACTCATATCCTTGGTTTCTGTTAAAAGGGCTTCTGTGGCTCCTTTTATCCCCTTGTCCCCAGAAAAAGAAAAGTGAAAGAAAAGGCAAATAGAGTCTTCACTTGGCCTTGATAGATAACTTGGAGCAACTTGCTGGGCTGGGAGGCAGACGAGCTGATGATAGAAATTTTCTTGAGTGACCTGCTGAGTGTCTCCCACCCTGCACATGGCTGTGATTCAGTAGGTGACTGCCAACAGTTGGACTAAAGAGACCACCTGCTGGATTCTGCTATCAGAGATGCCCCAGTGGTCATGGAGTCTACCTGCTTCTCTGTATTCTTGGCCATTTTACCAGACAAATGGCACTTATTACAGATAATTTTCCTGCTGGCACTGTTCCAGCTTCCAATTTGGCCTTAATATTAATATGCCCTTAAGACATTCTTTTAGGAGGTTGGCAGGGGTGAGTTTATTCCCTGTGGTATCCACATGCATTTAGATGAATGCAAATGCTGTATGACTTCATGATTTTCATATGCACAACCCCACTCCATGACACTGTTGAGCTGGATTTGGAGCCCTGCCAAATGCTGTAGGTGGCTGGGGCCCGAGGTGGGGGTGGTGATACAATGACAAAGGTTTGTCCTTTACATCCCTCTCCAGTTTACCTCTTTGTATGGTCTCAGCTGACACCTCCATTTGCTCTGTTCCAGTTGTTGTGCTTGTATTGCTTGTTTCTATCTAGAGCAGCAATAGCTATTAATTGTTGAATGCAATTGAGTTTGTATTTCTTCCCACTTTTCACAATGTAGATACTTTCATATCTACAACCCTAAATGCCCCAGCTCAGTAACCAGAAAGTTAATAAGTTAAATGCCAGAACAGCTGAACTTCCTGACCACTGGAGACATTTTCCGATTATATATCCAAACACCAATGTTCACATGCTTTGATGACTCACTCCTCACTCTTTATGCAGAGTATAATATTATGGAAAACATTTTAATATCCTCTTGGAGCAATGGGAACATATGAAAACCTTCTACAATAAAGTCTCCTCAAAAATCAGAACAAATTCCTTTATTATAGGAACAGAAAAATTACTTCTCATCTGTGCCCAAGCACAGAAAGACTATTAATAAAACAGTTTACCTTTTTACTTCCCCTCTTTTCATCACCGGTTTTATATCCTAGGCTGGACACTGCAAAATATATTTGATTTTACTGTCTCCTCTGTCCACAGTAAATAATGAATTACCAAGTTTGATCAATTCTTCTAAGTCAATATCCTTCCCTATCTTCTTTCCTCCATCCTTCTCAACCACTCATTCATCCATCCATCCATCCATCCATCCACCCATCTATCCATCCACCCATCTATCTACCCACCCATCTATCCATCCACCCATCTATCTATCCACCCATCTATCCACCCATCTATCCAACCATTCATCTATACATCCAGTCATCTATTCCTTGCATCCATCCATCCAACCATCGATCCAACTCTCCACCCATTGATCTAATCATCCACCTATCCACCTATTTATTATTCTATTCATTCTTACTCTCATCAGATGAATCTAAGTTGACTCCTAAAAGAATGAACAAACCATGGAATCAATGCAGAATGAGAAACAACAATCCTAGAAAGGGGAAAAGAGGATATACATGCTTAGGAAAGTAATGAAATAGAACAGGTATGGTAAACTTCTAGGCGTGAGTTGGAGAAGCGCCAAGAGTTGAGCTGAAGGAGTTTCCAAAGACAGGGTTGTAATGAACATTGAGTGCCATGCTAAGATATTTGGACTTTTTCCTGAAAATGATCAAAATCTATTAAAGCATGTCCAAGGACTTTTGAGAGAATTTCTGAAGTCAGTGTTGCCAAAAGAAGCTGCATTGGCAGTTTCTTATCCCAGATATTAAAACTTCAAAAGCACACGTGAATTTTTCTGTGAGGCAGCCCGCAAGAATCCAGGTTGGCTTAAGCGGAATATCAGACCCTAAAGTCACGAAAGAAGCCTCTACAGAGTTGAAAGCTTCTGCAGGTACACTGAGCATTGCTATTCCAACATGGGCATTCCTTACACGAATGTATAGTCAAGCTTACTTTATGCCTGGCATCAGGCCAACTGCCATTAGGGATGAAAAATGAAGCATGAATGATATGGTCCCAGCCCATAGGGAACAAATATTAAGTTTAATCAAAGCATCAGTATTTCTCCAAGTCATCAGTCTTGTGTCTCTTCTCCATTTTCTATCAATTCTCTATTATTCAATTAATTTTCTGTCTGATGCCAGACATCTCAGCTGTTGCTAAGAGAAGCCAGAATCACTTAGGCACTGGCACTTCCTTGGATCTTCAGCTTGCACAGAGTTCTCCGCTTTTAGTGATCTTTCAGCAGAAAAGCTGTTTCAAACCACACTCAGGTATAGTAAGGCACACAAAAGATACTAATGGGGTAATGGCTGGAGATTATTTGAGGGTATTTCTTTATTTGCTTAGAATTTTTTTTTTTTTGAGGCAGGCTCTTGCTATGTGGTTCAGGTTGTCTAGGAACTCTCTATGTAGCCTAGACTGGCCTCAAACTTGCAGCAATCTTCCTGCCTCAGCCTCCCAAGTGCTGGAATTTCAGGTGTGCACCTTCATGCCCAGCTGCTTGGAGGGTTTAGAACACATTGGCTAAGGGCTTACAGCTTTGTAACTTGGCAGGGGTTGGAGGGGAGGGAGGATTTCACCAGTCCCTTTGTCTGATGTGACCATCTGGGAATATTATAAACTCCATTTACAATATCTGGATCATTTTCTCAGCTGAGTTCACTATTTCTTACCATTTTTTTTTCCTAATTTCCCTCAAGCATGTTCACTTTAGTTGCTCTAAGGGTCCAAACACCTTTTATTGGCTTTTTGTGATCAGCAATCTCTTTTATGGTGAATCTTAACATGAATTGTTTTGTCTGCTCTTTGGTTTGGTCTTTCTTTGCATTGGCTCTGACATTGCCAAAGCCCATGGGACTAGGAAAACGGGGTGTAGAGAATGGATCTAAAGGCAGGCCAACCCAGAGGGTTAGCAGGTTACATGATTCACAAGATGATAATGTTGGAAAGGGTTACCAAAAAAAAGAAAAAAAATCCAGCGCCTTCACTTCTCACATAAGGAAAATAAAATTAAGTGCTTGTTGGTCATGTGACTGAGTACCTGAATCTGGATCCTTACCACATGACCAACACTGCTGAGTACCTGGACCCATCAGTTCTTAGCTGAAACAGATTCCACAGCCTCCCATGGCAGACACAAGGCAACCTGCCCAGACTGCAAAGTTTCCTCTTCAGGAAACTCCCAGGCTCTCTCTCACTACAGTCAAGTGCGATCATTCACCTCCTCTCCGGAACAGAGTCGAGTGATCCGTGATGAACACCTGGCTCAGCTGAAATAATCTTGCTCCTTGCTCTGAAATTTGGGATCAGATTTAAGTGATGTATCTCCTTCCCTATGCCTGGACTGGTGACTTGAAAATGTGGGAGCTGCCATTATCCCTCTGACAAGGAGACTAGGAAGTAGAGAGTGGATCTACAGGGAACGAATGAGCTAGAGGAATGGAGGAGAAAAAGAGACAAAGTGCAGAGGAATAAGGAGCTTTTTCACTAGTTTCTGTGACCTCCTGTTTCCTGTTTCTTTTGGATACCTCTTTGCATCTCACCCTTTGGAGCAGATGCATCCTTACTGAGCATCTGTAATATGGCAGGTACTGTAGGCACTGAGGCCATGAGGCAGACCGGGAAGCCCTTGCCCTGTGAAGCCTACATTCTGGTGCGGTCAGGTAGGCAATGAACAAGTAAGTAAAACCCAAGCCATCTCAGTGGTCCATGTCTCTGAGCTCAGCCAGCCGAGAGGCTGGGGCAGAAAGATGACAAATTGGAGCCCAGGCTAGGTAACACTTTGTCTAACAAGATTCTGTCTCCAAGTAGAAAATAAAAAAGGGCTGGGAATGTAGTTCATTATGAGGTCCTGGGTTCAATCCCAACTACTACTACTAATAATAATAGTAATAATAATAATTTTAATAAATTAAATTATTTTGGATGGCAATAACTATTGGGGAAAAAGTGCATAAAAGGATGAAAATTATAAAATGCCTAGGGTTGGGTTAGGAAATTGTTAGCATAATCAGAAAAGACAAATGTCATCTGGTGGGGCTCTCCTGACTGTTCTTGTACAAGTCTAGCAAAGGTTGTTAAGAGAAACTTTGATGGGAACAGTGCTCCCTGGAGTTGTGCAGTGCACAGCATAAGCAAATAATAGCGTAGTCCTAGGGAAAAGTTTGCTGAGGAAGGAACATTTGTGTTCAAATCGGTACAACAAGTAGTCAGTCAGGGATATAGCTCAGCAGCACAAGCGCTTGCCTGACAAGCACAAGGTCCTGAGTTCAACTCCAGGTACCAAAAATAAATAAATAAATAAAGATTATGACAATGCAGGGAGTCAATCATGTGAAAATATTTGAGGAGAGCATTCAAAGCATTGGAAATAGCTAAAAGGATATTATATAGTTGGGAATGTTCTTAACCTATTCACAGCACCAAAAGAAGGATGAGAGGATTCGTGAATGTTAGTTGAAGTATATACATGGAATGAGGTAGGAAAAGTAAAAGAGGACAGATATATGAGCTTGTAGGCCAGAGTAAAAACTAAAACTTTAAGTGTGATTCGAAGCCATGGGGCTGTAAGTGGAGGAGGAGGGGCATCTTCTGATGTTTTGGAGAGATCAGCACCCTACAGTAAATTCCACGGGGACAGCTTTTCTCTCTCATTCTCCACTGTGTCTGTATTCCCTGGCATGGGCCCTGCCTATTGTAGACTTTCAGAAAGGATTGGTTAGTACATCACTAACTAACTCACCTTGTCTTCCACAGTTCAGATTTCTCTGTCCTAAGATTGTTGGTCTGTGTAGAAAACCCTGAGGCTCTAGCTTCCTGGAGAAAGAAAGTCAGTGAAGCCTTACTAAGCTTTGCTAAACATTCAGGTTGGTTGCACATTTAATTCCCAAAAGCAGAGCTATGACCAAGTTCATCAAGGTTGAGTAAGTTACTCCAAAGCACAAAGTCAATATTCAGAAGATGTGGGATCTCAGTGCAAATCTACCTGACCCCTGAACCCTCACTCTTCATCATAACTACATAACCAGACACTAGGTGACATGGAGGCAAATGAGAATAATGTGAACTAGAATATTTGAAACTCTGGGTAAAATTTATTATTTTATAAAGAGTATAAATTAGTGTTATAACCATAGAAGGAAATGAAAGTCTCCATAAACAAATAGTCCCAGATAAAACTGGGAAAATGTTTAAAAAAATGGGAACACTGGTCATGATGACTTCTCAGGTGAAGTCATTCAAGCCTTCAGTGAGACATCATCCAAATTGTCCAAAGTGTTTCAAATTTTAGAAAAGAACCCAAATCTTTCTAATTCACCTATTCTTGTCTTCCATGTATATCCTCAGAGATATTGTACACATGTCTAAAAAACAAGAATATATTTGAAACATATTCAAGAAATAAGAAACAACTCTTGGAAGTTAAATCTTTGGCTGTAGAATAAAAATCTAAGGAGGAAATAGAAGATAAGGTAGAATAAAAAAAGGAAAAGAAAGAAAGAAACAAAGAACAAATAATGGAAAATTAGACCAAAGAAGGAGGTGTGACATTGCATATATAAGGGTACCATTAAAAAATTTTGTGATTGGGGCTGGGGATTTAGCTCAGTGGCATACATACCTGAGGTCATGAGTTTGATTCCCAGCACCAAAAAAAAAACTGTGACTAAATCAAGAAACACAATGACACAGGTCCAGGGAACTAAAGAACAATGGGCTGCAGAGCATCAGGACACATATGGGTGGGGCAAACTGGAGCACTTGCCTATGTCCAGAGGGAACTTGACAAATATCTCAGAGAATGAAGGACAATTTTGTGAGATGTACATAGAAACCAAAGCAAAGTAATTAAGATAATTATTAATTCTAAGGAAAAGAAAAGGTTAGTGAAGTCAGAAAGTGTAATCATAGGACAGCATGCAGGTAAAATTTTTCATGACAAGGTAATGGAGTTGAAACCAGACCTGAGGTTAGGATAATGACTGAATTGAAGGCAGAAAGTGCTGAAGCCAAAGAGATGTGGCTTCTGATGTCCTGAAGCAGGGGTCAACAGGCTTTCTGCAAAGAATCAAAAGGCTAATATTCAAGGCTTTGCTGGTTGTCTGATCTCTGTTTCAATCACTCAGCTCTGCAGTTACAGGGCATGCGAGCCACAGACAGTAAGTAAATGAGTGAATGTGACAGCATTCCAATACAATTTTATTTACAAAGGCAAGTTGTGGGCTGCACTTGACCAATGGGGCCATCATTTGCCAATGCCTGGCCTACTGCTGTGGTTCTCAAACTCAGCTGCATCATGGAACCACCTGGGAAGCTTTTGAACTCCTCATATTCAGGACAAACCTCAAACTAATTTCATCAGTCCTTGGAGGTAGGAACTAGATTTCTGGAGGTCCCACTGTGAAGCAAAGTTTGAGAACCATAGAGTAGCTTCACTGATGGAGAAAGATAAGAATCTCAATGCTAAACTAAGCTACCCAGTTGTTCTGGCTCCCTGAAGTTGTTTGTTTATTCATCAACAGTTGCTTTTACTGGTATCATAGAAACCAACCCTTTCAAAGGATCAGTGTAAAAACTCCTAATGAAGTGAGGGAGGACACCATTAATTCATTATTCATCCAATGGACACTTACTTAGATCTTACAGTCATTGTGATTTGCTCTAGGGTTCTGAGGTGAGTAATTCTTTACTCTTGGGGACTAAGGAGTTCTAGACCAATGGGAGGAAAAGGAACGTAGACATAGTGGCAGTCACTTCACTTTGCTGAGAATCCTATGCTAGAAGTTCCACTTGGCAATCATGCTATTGTTTCATTTCCTATTCACATAGCACCTTGAGGTAAGTAACAAAGTGCCCATTTTGTGAATGGTGAACTTAAGATGCAAAGAGCAACAGATTTGAGGTCATACAATCACTGTAAAAAGTGAGATACTTAGAATTAGGCACTGTCAAGGCTATCCTTTTTAATAGCTGAGTAATATTCCATTGCATAAAAATACCACATCTTTTTATCCATTCTGTGATTGATGGGCATTTTGGTTGTTTCCAAGATTAAGCTATTACAAATAGTGCTGCTGTAAACATGGTTGCACATATATCACTGTGACATGACATTTTCAGTTTTTCTGGGAAAATACCCGGAAGTGAGATAGCTGGATTGAATGGGACTTTCACTCCTAGTTTTCTGAGAAATCTCCATACTAATTGCCACAGTGGCTGCACCAGTCTACACTCCCACCAACAGTGGAGAAGGATTCCTTTTGCTCCACAGCCCCGCCAACATCCGTTATCAGTTGATTTCTTGATGGCAGCCATTCTTTCTGAAGTGAGGTGGAATCTCAATGTTGTTTTAATTTGCATTTCTCAAATGACCAGTGATGTTGAACATTTCTTCATGTATTTATTTGCCATTTGTATTTCTTCATCTGAGAAGTGTGTGTTCATCTCACTAAGGTAACAATATGCAATGTATTAAATAGTGTTGATTTCTTACTTTTTTAAATTTTGTATTATTTCTATCCTTTTTTTTGAAAATAAAAAAATCAATACAAAAAGATGAGGTACTTTCTTACTGAATCCAACTTCTGTAGCCTGCACTCTGGTGGAGATGACCAGGTTACTTCATATCTCACGCACCAAACCTCCCCACACTCAATTGAGATAACAATTAGCTATTTTTTCACAATTGCCTTACTATGGACTGGACCCAACAGGGGATTCTGATACTGCCCTGGGTCACTCAAGTGGCTTTGAAGGCTCAGTTGGGGCTGGGTGTTGAAGGAGTATTCACTCACATCTGCTAGCTATCACCCTGGGTCCCTTCCATGAGGTCTTTAAGGCAAGATTCAGTCCACAAGTGCTTATGCTTCTGCTTAAATCAAGCTTACTGTCAGCTCATTGTTAAAAACAAGTTCACACTTCCTCTAGTTTAAGTTGAGCCCAGATGCAGGAGGGTCTTATGCAAGGGTGTGAATGTTAGCAAAGGTGATTTGATGGGGGCATTAATACAATAGAAAACACAGCAAGTGGGCCAAGGTCATTGAGCCATTAAGTATATTTATGTCAAAAATCAGAGATTTCATGCTGGGTCTCACCTTCCTACAAACTGCAAGCCATGTGGTCCATGCTTTGACAGAGGGAAGCCCAGGTTACTAGGAGAGCTCAAGTCAGTGTTGGGGATGGAGTCAAGAAAGAGAGGATGATTTTGTTGCATCTAAAAGAATGAGATGAGTTATCAGGAGCTAACCTGAAGTGAACATTCTGTAGGATCAAGTAACACCGTAGGAAATGGTCAGAGAGAACACCACAAGCTGGCCTGTTAGCGTGACATTAAACAGGATATATCTTGTGAACAGAAACTTTGAGCACAGGAAAACCCACAGGTTATGCTGAAGACTCAGAGACTTTTCTGTGTAACTGTAAACCTGAGTGTAAGTTAAATAATCCTCTGAAGTCTATAATTAACACTGCTGGGTACTTAGTTATACCACACAAAATGGACTAACTCAAGATCTCTCTGGATACTTTCATCAATGTGTATCCAAGCCTGATTATTGTACACCTTTGTTCACCTCACTCCATTTTTTCAGCTACCACCACCATTCGAGTCATGACTGTCTCTCATCTGGACACTGCAGTGCCCCTCACCTGACTCCTAACTGGGCCTTCCAAGCTGTTTTCCACGGAGACACCGGAGTGTTCGTGTAAAAATGCACACATGTTATGTCAGTTGTTTGTGTAAAAAATTTAAATGGTTTCTCATTATGCCTGGGACAAATGCGAACATGCTTAGCATGGCCACCAGTGCCCCATGGAGTCTGGCCCTTTTTCCTTCTGTGAATCCACCACAATTCTTTCCTTTACTCTCTCTGCTTGAGCCATCCTGATCTCATTTCTGCTCCTAGTAAGCCCCGAGTCCTTGTTTCTCTTCACAGAGGTTCTTTACCATCGTCTTCATCTAGTCCATTCCTTCTGATGTCATAGATCTCAGCTTGTCACTTCCTCTTGGAAGCCTTGCCAGATTTCCTTAGCTAGGCCATCTACTCTCTAAGAACAATGACCCCTTAACCAAATTTCATTATAGAAGTGCTATAATTTTTATTTTCCTTCCCCATTAAACTGCAAGCTCTATCTGTCCAGGGTCAAGGTACTTGTAAACTACCTAGAACGCAAATATTTGATAAATGAATAGAAAGTTTGAGAGAGGAATAGATGAATTAACAAAGAAGGTATCTAAGGCTCATAAATGTTTATTACGTAAGGACACTCGGTTAGAACAAGTTTCATAAGCCTCTCTCCTTTTAACAGTTGTTCTGGTGCTCAGTTTTCAGTGTCCCCAGCAACTGTAGGTCTTGTTCTGTAGAATTATCTTTATGTATAAACCCCGCCAAATTCAAAACAAATCTATGCCTTCTGTTCCTAGATATTTATTATAATTAACTGAGGGTTCAAGGGCCTTAATACCCAAGAGGAAACTTTAGAGACTTTGTCAGGATTTTGGAGAGGGAGAGTATCGTTTAAATACCCCTCGAATCATACTGTCAATATCTTCTTTCTTTCCCACTAGATGGTAGAGCAGTGACTCGAGGGTGAACAGCATTTTCTAGTAACCAGGGCTTTGTTCTTGATATTTTCTGCTACACATTATCAATGTCCAGGAATCATCCTTATAAACTTGGCCTCCCAACTAATTTCTAGGGTATTGGGAGGGGGTTATGTGTAATGGGAACTTTGCTGTCAAAGTCTTCATTCAAAAATTATTTCTTGTGGTACATTTACAACCTATATTTTTCTGATAAATTCTTCCTAATCCTACTCATCCTTCTCTGCTCTTTCGCTTTTGATACATCCTGAAAGCCTCAGCTCAAGCTCCATGCACTTAGTCTCTTCTTGTTCTTCCCTCATGAACCAATCATTTCCTCATGAGCACTAGAATTCAGCACTCTGAAGACTTCCCTTTCTATGCTTTTGCTGCTGAGCAGGTATGGAAATTCAGGGTCATATTTTAATTTGCCTTTCTCTGATTAACTTGATAAACTTGTCTTATCTTCCTTGGCCTTTTGGGGTACTGTTTTTCTTCTTTGAGTTGCCTATTGCATCTTTTATCATGTATGTCTAGATGTTTCCCCAAAGTCTCATGTGGTCATAAGTGAGGTTTTTCAAAGATGGCTGGATCTAGAGTGTGTGATGGTGGAATTAAATGTATGATGCTGGAATTGAGGGTGTGTGATTACCAAATTAGTCCACTGATTGGTTTGGCATAGTTCTGAGTGTGGATAATGGGAGACCCACCCTGGGTGTGAGTGCTATTGCCCAAAGAGCATGTAGCCTGGATAGAATATAAGGGAGGAAAGAGGGTCCCTGCTGCCACTGCTGCTTCACTACTTTGCAACCATGCTGCCTTCTTCCTTCCCTGCCTTGCCATGCACTGTTTCTCTTCTGTGACGCTTTTGTGCTGTGCCACCCTGCCTTGGAGCCCACTTCAGTGGGTGCTCTCGGCATCCACAGTGACTCCCGATGCCAGAAAGAAAGCAGACATCTATCTTCTTGAGGGAATCATTTAGGGAAAGAAAACCACCGACTACAGACTGAACCTCTACAAACTGTGAGCCAAATAAACCTTCCCTCTTTCAACTTTGAGGGTCAGGTATTTTGTCGCAGCAATGAGAAAAGTAAGTAACACAATGTCCTTTTCCTATTACTCAATTAAAAATCTGAGATATCTGGCTTTTTTCTTTTGCTGATTTTCAGAACTTAGATATTCAAAATAAGTTTTTTGTTAGTTACATGTTTTGAAAGCATAGTCCACCAGTTTTTTAAAAAAAGAAATCTTCATGAAGTCACTAATTGAACATCAACCGTTTACTTGATGTAGTCAAATTCTTCTAATTTTTCTCCATGGTTCTTTTTAAGGAGTTTTTTTAAAAAAATTATTCTCCATTTCCAAGCCAGGAAGATAATTTCTGACATTTTCTAATACATTTATCATTCAACTCCTCGTATGTAAGTTCTTAGGAAAACAAAAGTTTTCTGTATGGTGTGAGCTAAGAGTCTATTTTTTTAGTAATATACATTAGGGGAATTTTTCTAATATCTTTTGCTAAATAATTTATTTTAAATAAATAGATTTATCTAAGGATAGGTTTTTTTCTACATTTAGTTTATTTGGATGGTTTTCTCATTCTCTCAGAATAGGTAACAAAAGGTTGAAAGTACTCCTGCTAGATATTTTTGGAATTTTCAGTAACAGGAAACGTATTTATTCCTTTTGATTTTGTGGCATCTTTTTCCTCCAATTTTTCCTTCTGCATAACTTACCACTTCTTCTCACCCTTCTTTACTAGTTTCCTTTTCACTTCCCAAACTTTAAAGTTAGGAGCTCAAGTTTTGGTCAACTTCTCCTCCTTCCATGCACTTTATTTTTTTCTGATACTTAGAAACTCGCATACTTTTAAAACTACTTATGCACTGATGGTCTTATGCCTTGTATTTAGATGTCCCTCCCCAAAGCCTCATGTGGTCATAGATGGAGTTTTTCAGAGGCAGCTGGATCTAGAGTGTGTGATTGAATCATGGAGCAATGCTAGGATTAAGGACACTGGCATTAAGGGTGGATGATTACTAAACTAGCCTGCTGTTTGGTTTGGTACTGCCCTAAGCCAGGTAACCTAGAAAGAATAGAAAAAGGGCAGAAAGAAGCTGCAATGGTCGTTTGTTGGCTCACTTACTTCGTTTGCTCCCTTCTTTCCCTCATGAACTGTTTCTAATTCAGGGATGCCTGTCTGCCATGCCTGCCTGCCTAGTACCCAGCTGATAATGCACTGAAACCTCTATAAACTTTGAGCCATATAAACCTTTCCTTCTTCAGTTTTGGGTACTTTGACTCATCAATGAGAAAAGTAATATAGATGACTCCTTCACTCGTGCCTCTAGAAAATCTTCATATAACTCTAGAGTAGTAGATCCATTATCTACTTCCCATCTCTACACAGCTATTTAATATTCATCTCAAAATTTATCCAACCAAACAGAACTGTTTCCTTCTTTAGAAGTCTTCCCTGTCTCAGTAAGATCACGTTTTTCCTACTACGTTCTAACTTCACATTGTGGTGATGATCCTGTATTTATTCTTTACTGCTACCTTCTACCACTGGAAAGTTCTATTAATCTCTCGTTTTCTAGACACTCTTGTCATTTCTGGTAATATACCTCTTGTCTGAATTACTAATACCTGTTTACCTGGGTTAGGAAAGTAACCCACCAACTAGTCTCCCTGTTTCTACTCTTCTTGTAATCAATATGGAAATAACAATGAATCCGGTCAATAGAAAATGAAATCATGTCATTTTTTCTGATCAAAACCCACAAGACCTTCTAACAGAATCTTTCTCTTTGACCAAACTCTAGGTAGGCTCCTCTGAACTTTCTTCTTGAGTGGAACCTTAGTTAACAAACACTTTTGTTTGTAAACAATTTGGTTTGCAAACAGAATCATTTTGCAATTTTTTTTTGTTTGCAAACTCTACATCAACATGACCATGGCCGTCTTTCTTGCATGAACATGAATGTGGCCATCCTTTCCAGAGTTATAAATGAATTGTATTCATGAACTGAGGTATTGCTGCATCTTGACTTTGCCTGCCACTTTACTCTTGCTTTGATGAGCTCAATTTTAATGCGTAAATGTCCTCACCTCTTGATATCTGATGAATTTCCACTTTCTCCATTCTTGATATATAAATTTTTGACCTGTCTTTACCAAAAGTTCTGTCAAGCCAATTTAGCAAGAATCCCTCTACACTTGATTTCTAATCAAGATCCTTCAAGTACTTTTTCTTGCATTGATCCCCTCACCCTGCTTCTTGTATATAAGGGCCCAGCAACTTGCCACATTTGGAGAAAGTTCAGTTCTGTACTACACAACGCACAGATGTGTAATACATTCACTCCCAGGTACTTCTTTGTCCTACTGCAACAGCTTAAATCAATTCTTTCTTGACATTATAAATAAGTGTCTGGTGCAATTTTTTGTTTTAATTTCTTGTCACACCTAGAATAAAACCTAAGTTTATCAATGTAGGTATCATTTCTTGTTCTCACTTTCTTTGATGAAATCCAACTACCCTGCCCAATTTCATTGCTCTACACACTCAGACCTGTCTCATCTGAGGACTTTGTGTAAGATCTCTCCATGGCACTGACCTGGACCTTCTGACATACATTTTTCTTCTGCCTGATGCCCTTTCATTATTGAAGTCTTAGTCTAAACATCCTGGCTCTAGGAAGATCCAACAAGATCACTCAGCTAAAATCACCCCCTCATTTTTTTTTTATTTTAAAGAAAATAAAACCAAGAAAAATAAAAGAGAATACAGCCAACCAAAACAAACCAGCATAAGGGACACAGGACTTCAAAACAATGTGAAATCAGTGATGGTTACCATAATGCCTCTTTTTGCCTTCAAAATACTTTCCCATACCTTCAGACACAGTAAAAATTGAACAAAACAGAACACAATAGAACCAATAAAAACAAAACAATAAATGCAATAAAGAACTTCAAAACAAGATAAAAGTAAATCCAAAATGACTACCATAACATATCTTGTTATCTTTGAAATAGCTGCCCATGCCATTGGATATAACAAAATCAAACAAAACAAAACAGAATAAAACCCACTCCCACAAAACAATGAAAATGATACAGGACTTCAAAACGAGATAATAGGGAATTAACAATGACCACCCTCAGAAGGAGATCCCCCATAGATGCCACACTGCCTGCCATTATCCTCTGAATAGGTGATCAGACCACCGGCCCTAGACTTGCAAAGTCAGTGAAACACCAAACATGACAAGCACCAGATTGCTTTTCACCTGAATAGCTAACATTGCAGCCTGTGTTTCACTGGATCAGCTGGTCACTTATGGGGTGGGGGTGGGGGAGCTGGCTCTTTTTGTTTCCCAGCCCATGTACCAGAAGGGGCTAGGGACTTGCCGACCTCTTGGCAGCAGCAAGCTGTGCATGGCACTGATTCTCAGGGAGGGCTTGCTTCTTGGTGCCTTCTTGTTCTCTTCCCCCACGGTCTGCAAATGGCACTGACTCACAGGAAAAGGCTGGGATCTGACTCTCACTCTGGTGGTGGCGGCCTGTGTATGGTGCTGATTCACCTAAAATCAACCCTCATGATCATGTCTTTCCATTGCTCTTTTTTAAATTTTATTTTTCATTAGTGCTTATTTGTAATACATGCAATTTATAGTCATCTTGGGGAGTAGGCACATGCACATAATACAGCTTGATTCTTTTTTAGTCCTTCTCCCATTCACTCCTTCCTCCCTCCTCCTCTAAATTTCCTTTCCTCACTTTCATTCTCGTTGATATTAGTTATCTTATTTCATGTTTATAACATAGTATGTTTACATTCATTGAGGTTAATAGGTTTTTGTGCATGGCATATCTTTAATCTACTTATTTTCCCTCCCGCTCCTCCTCTCCTCTTGATCTCAGCCTCCAGGAACCTTTGCATTTGCAAGAGATCTATCCCCTGATCTTATTTCCATACTTTTTTGTGCTTTTTGTTTATACTTTGTCTTACTCAGATGAGAGATACTATGTAGTATTTAAACTTGTGCATCTGGTTTATTTCACTCCACATTGTATTTTCCAGGTGGATCCATTTTCTTACAAATGACTCAAATTTGTCTATCTTTATAGCCAAGTAGAATTCCGTCATGTATAGGTACATTTTCTTATCTAGTCACCTGCTGATGGAGACAGGCTGCTTCCAGAATTTAGCTAGAATCAGTTGTGCTGCTGTAAACATTACCATTGTAGGGACAGAAGGTCATAGGCAGGAAAAAGCATAAAATGAGATCTCATTAAGGTTTTTTAAAGTAGTAAGAAATCTTACTGAAGGCAGCTTTTTGTCTCTGCAGTTAAATGCCAACAATTAGAAAGACAAAGGTAAAAGAGAAAGAGTGAGAGAGACAAAGAGACAGAAAAACAGAGAGACAGAGACAAAGATGGAGAGAGAAACCAGAACTAGGAAGGTGCCAGGTAACACAAGTAAGATTCAGCAGGAAGAGTCAACAGGTAAAACAGGAATGTAAACAGGAACAGGAAAGACCAGAGTAGCCAGGCCCCTCACCCACCTCTGAGAAAATGCAAAGGAAACAAAAAGCTGTCAAATAAGGACTCTATTTAATATATAAAATACACATGTCCCCTTACTTAATCATTAACTCTAAGTTACCTATCTATAGGGCTTCCCCCTCTACTTAACCATCACAAAGCGACAGGAAGAAATCAAAAGGTCAGGAATAATGTCGATCAGGTGAGGGCCAAAGACAGCCAGAAAGCCAATCAGATGGCAACAACTTCCAGGTCCTACATCAGGGATGGGAGAAATCATTGGTCCCAAATAAAAAGGAGCTGGGGACAAAAATCCATGGATATTCACTTTTTATGCCCCCTATTTCCCCAGGGTAGTGGTCTATCTTCTTTCTTTTCCATCATTTTCCAAATAAACCATCTTTTTCTATTTTAGACTCTGCCTTATAAATTCATTGCTAAAACTGAGAGCTTATGATCCCAGCACTAGTGTGCTTCAGATAAAGAACAAGGAGCAGTATGTCCAGCCCCCCTTGCCACCACGGTGTGCATGTATCCCTGTAGTATGATGTCTTTAGCTCTTTGGGGATGATACCTAAAAGGGCCAACAAATATACGAAAAAATGTTCAATATGTCTGATCATCAGAGAAATTTGAGTTATGATAATCATCAAGTAGTCAAAAAATAACAAATGCTTGAAAAGTTATGGTGAAAAAGGAACTCTCCTACATTGTTGGTGGAAATGTAAACTAGTACAACTGTAAGGTAATCAGTATGGACATTCCTCAAAGGAATAAAATTATAAATTCCATATACCCTATTACTCTTCTAATAATGTATTTCAGGAATTGATGATTTTCAACTCTCAGAAAACATCTTGTTTCTGTCTGTTTTTATAAATAAAGTCTTATAGGAACACAGCCATACTTTTTACATGTTTTGGCCATTTTCATGCTGTAACTAAGAGATAAATAATAACAATAGTGACTTTGTTACCTCTCAAACTTAAAATATTTGCTATCTGGCTCTCCACAGAATATTTTTACCTTGGTTCTGCACTTTCTATTTCACTAGTTATTTTTCTTCATATCTTTACTAGAAATTAAACTCCACACCAACGAAAGCTTTTTCTTATTTACTATTTATCTTAATTCATTCGTGCTCCTCTAGGAGGACCCTGCAGACATGGCAGAACTGAAACTTATTGCTCAGAGTTCTAGAGGCTGGAAGTATAAGACCAAGGTGCCACATCTGGTGTGGGCTGCTCCGGTCTTCCACGATGATGCCCTAAACACTGCCTCTGCCAGAGAAGTGGAACACATGCTCCCACAGACAAAAACAGAAGTGCACAAAAAGGCAGGGGGAGGTAGTGAAACTCTCCCTGCCAAGCTCTTTCACAAAAGCATTAACGTATTCATGAAGGTAGAGCCCAAAAGGCCCCATCTCCCAAGGCTGCTGCATTAGGGATTAAGTTTTCAACATGTGAATGTTAGAGAACCCATTCAGATCACAGCACTGCTCCATCTTTGTTATTTTACAAAGTGGCCTGCATGCTGTACGACAAAAAGACAAAGTATTTAGAGAAGATGCTGCTTAGATTTTCATTCTGTTTGCGCCCATCATGTGACTGTAGCACACTGCAGTGTTAGCCAGAATTTTTCATCCTCCTTGATGCATACTTCTTATGAGATTTGGCAGCTCCTCTCACAGAAGGGAGCAAAGCATATTCCCCCAACCCTTGATTCAGCTTAGCAATATGGCATGTTTTGACCAATGGAATGAGATGTAAGTAAGTGTGTTCCAGCTGCCAGTGTAAGCTCTTGTGTCTCTACTATCACTATGGAAAGAATACACCCAGGCCAGACGCTTGTCTCAGGAGGACAATGAGAGACTGATGCAGTAGAACCAAACTACATCAGTAAATCCAGTCAAACTGAACTGACTCACAGCTAATGCATACACAAGTGAGCTAAATAAATGCTCCTCACTGACTACTAGCATTGAGTTTTAGGATGGCAGGTTATGCATCAATGTGGCAATTAAGTACATAATGCAGTGAACTTGGACAACTGACATCTATCTGTCAAAAAATCAGTTTTCTCTTCTACTAAATGGAGATGATAGTAATTACTGTTCTCGACTTCGTTACACTAGGTAGAAAGTTACTCTGCAAACAATGGCACACTGGGCACATGTGACTCTTGTTATTTATTAGAGAGCAACACATGCGAGTGTGTTATAAAAAACTAAATTGATTCTAATCAAGTAGTGAGCCGAGAAGCTGCAGCAATGTATCAGTGGTTGTGGCTCCTCTGGGACAGGTAATGAGTATGGCTCTGTCCTGAGCCACAGTCTACCTTGAGCCATTCATGCCAGACAATTTGGGATGCACCGGGTACTTAGGACCAAGCCTTGGGCAATCATCCTGTATAGAAGAGGAGAGAAATACAGCCACAAGCGAGCAGAGGAAGGAAATCATCTTATGGAAAGGCAAAAGGCTTCCCAGAGATACTGCCTGGACTGTCACATCCAACACATTACTAATTGGACTGAGAAACAAATGAGAGAGGCTTCAGCATTTGATAAATTAATCAGCGAGGGATGTAGCAAATTGCCCCCTCACATCATTAATTAAACATCTTGAAAAGGCATAGAGAAGGCTTTCTAAAGTGTTGATCCTGCAGCTTTTATTTCTATTTTATTTTTTGGAGTTGATGGGATAAGACTGATCAGATGTCAGAAGGTGGAAACAGAAATATCTACCCTAGCAGATTCAGAGCCACTATCGCCAAGCCCCAGAGAGAACGATGCACAGTCCTGAGAAGAGCTTAAACACAATCGAGGATTAAACTGACATCCATGCATGCTACCATCCCAGGGAACTAAGGAGCATTTGACCCAAGAATGCCATGGAAGGGGGTCACTTCTAATTAGCCATCTTGGCCAGTCATCAAGATTTTAATCTTCGTAGGTGGTTGTCGGCAGAAGAAAGAGGTCTGGGGCCCAGGCTTTCACGGTGGCTTCAGTTTCCATCAGAGGCTGTCCTTTCCTCCTAGCCTTTCACCAGTACTCTTTTTGGATGTTTCTTAAGCTTTTATGCAGCCCCCTAAAACATTAGAGACCCTGCATGAAGATATGCTAATTTCTTTAAAAAAATAAGACAACAGAAAAAGAAAAAATCCACTTGACAGGCAAGGGGCTACCTGAAAATACCCACAGGGCTCCTAGCCTGTCCTCAGCAGGTCCTGCAGCAGGATTACAGGGATGTGGGAATCAAGGGAAAGAGCCTCTGCCATGCTGTTTTCAACTGTGCTCCCAGGCCAGCCGTTAAATATGGCAGGCTTAGCATTTCTCGCTTCAAGTGAGCCCGGAAGCGTCCCTGGAGCCCGAGCCCACCTCCTCCTGCTCTCCTTCACTCAGGCCATTTCACTGCTGAACCAGACAAGGTCAGCAATTTTCGTATTTTTGAAAGAGCTCTATTTATCATGCAGAAAATTAAAATGGGACCTGGGGAAGCCTTGAGGCAGCAATGTCACCCAGAGCAACAGGCTCAGGAAGGAGTCGTCTCCCACCTGGCCCCTTCACCTCATGAGGTGCCCAAGGCACCTGGCTGGGCAGAGATGTGGAGACAGAGCTTCTCAAGGGAAAGGCTCTGACTAAACAGGATGCTATCACTCAAGGTAGGATCAGTAGCAACCAGGGCTGCCCACTGCCTGTTCCCTTGGTTCCTGCTTCCAAACCTGTGTGTGATGCCCCTGTGTGTGATGTCCCTACTGTGGTCTGCTTCCTTGTGGACCTGCCTGCTAGGACTCCAAATTTCTCAAAGGCAAAGGGTGTGTCTGCCTCAGCACGCCCATACGTCGAGTATAATGTCAGGCGTGGATAGGGCTGGGCATTCCTCTGTGCTGCAGTAGGTGGGCTCTGGAGTCTGACACCTTGGTTCATACTTTTAGTCCACTTTTCATTTGTGTAACCTTGAGTAAGTTACCTAGCACTCTAAGAATCATTTCAATTGTTAATATAGTAAGGATAATTAGCTAACTTTTAGAGTGGATATTATAAGGAGAAAAAGGAGATACTAAGTGTTCAGTGGAGACCTTGATTCATAGTAGATGCCCAATAAATTCTTTTCAAACATTCAAGTTGTTATTTATAGCTATAGCAATGTTTTCTCTCCATGGTATTTTATCATGTTCCCTAGTAGATAATTAAACATTTGATCATAAGAGTAAGTGGCATAAAGTATTTTAAGAATAAACACAGATGACACAATTAGCATAAAACACACATAGAAGGATGTATGTATGCTTGAAAAGGGGTTCAATCCCACTTACTTATGGCTCAAATTTTATACTGAGTAATGGTATATTGCAGAACCTACTATAACAAAGGTAGCTAGGACTTAGCTTCTAAGAGTCACTGACTGGTCATCTTTGTAATTACCACCTCCAATTACTCTCATTACTGCTGTGGTGGTTATGTGTGTCCTGGTTCAAAGAGCCTCTTAGTAGCCCCAGACACTTCACTTTTAAGATTTCTGTGTTACTTAAAATATGAAAAAAAAAAAAAAAAAACTAGTTCACAGAAATTTGGACCTGATTTTAGTGTTTACATTTAATAAATTAATACTTTTAACAGAAAATATCAAGAAATACAATGTGGTTTACAAAGGGTAATTACACAGTTTATTTTAAAATTTGAACTTGAAGTGCACATGAAACCCTATGCATTAGTCAGTGTTTTGGCTTGTGTCTAGATGTTCCCCCAAAGGCTCATGTAGTCATGGGGAGTGCTTTTCAGAGGTGGCTGGCTCTAGAGTGTGTGATGCTGCGATCAAGGATGTGTGATTACTGAATCAGTCCAGAGATTGGTTTGGCATAGCTCTGGCTATGAGTAAAGGTATAAGTACTATGCCACCTAGGGTATGTAGCCTGCATAAAATATAAGGGACAGAAAGAGGGCTAATGCGCTCTTACCTACCTGCTTGCCATGGGCTCTTTCTCCTCTGTGATGGCTGCCTGCCATGTCACCTGCCATGGAGTCAACTGACTGTGGACTGAAACCTCTACAAACTGTGAGCCACATAAACCTTTCCTTCTTTAATTTTGGATGTCGAGTGTTTTGTTTCAACAATGATAAAAGTAACTAAGACATAATTTGGTACCAGAGAAGTGGGATCATTGCTGTGACTATACCTGATCAGGTTTGGAGATGTCAGTTCAAAAAGTAGAGCTCGAACGCCTTAAATGGTACTTGATGGGAGATTCTTGTCAGAGTTTAGGAGGTCAGAATGCTGATAGAAATGCTCCTGATAAGTGCCAGGCTTGGGAGATTTTTGCTGGGAAGGAGAACTGCTTTAGACTCCAGGTGATATGTGTTAAGGCTTAGAAGAAAGTTTGTCTGCATTTTGCTCCTGATCAGATACTTTGCCTGAGACTGAGATTAGGGGTGGCAGACTAATTAATCTTGCAGAAATTTCAAGGCAGTCTAATGTTGAGACAGTGGCATGGATACAACTTGGGGCTTTTAGCCAAGATTTATGTTGAGAATAAATAGAAAAGACCCCAGCAAACTGATTCAAAAATTTTTGAGTTTGGCCATGAAAGAAGTTCTAGAAAAGTGGTTTGCAAAGATAGACTAGAGGAAAAATTGGTCACTGAAAAGAGTATCAAGAAAAAGTCAAGTATTTCATAAGAATGCAACATAAAATATGGCCTGATGAATCACAAGAACCAGCAGACTTGTGAAAGTGAAAGATTTTGCTTTGAGGAGAAAGTCCCAAATACCATGTTTCCAGAATGATAGTGACCTAGAGAATTTGTTCTGTGGGATTGGGATCAGAGTTATCTAGGTTATCTAGGAACTTGACACCTACAGCCGAAAGAAAAGGAACATTGACTATTGCTTCAACTGGCCACAGACAGTGTGTCATTCACATGGTGCTGGTTTTAGGTGCATGCAGAGCGTACGAGTTGTAGAATCAGGAAAGCTTCCACCCAGATTTCAAAAGAAGGCCTGGGAGGCCAGGCAGTGTTCCCCTGAGAGGAAAGTATGTACAGCTGTGAGTATGAAGCCAAAGGTGCAGTGGAGAGCCCAGAAGTTCAGAGAAGCCAGGAGTGTGGATCAGCTGAGGAAAGTTGCAAGGAGAGAGTAGAGTTAGCCCAAGAGAGAAGCTGTGGGAGCTACAACCACAGGCAGTGCTGTAGGGGTAGAGTCACCCAAGACTTTTGGTGTTCATATCTTGCACAGATTGCTTTGGATGCTGGACATGGAAGTACAAGATTCAATGTTTGCCCTGCTAGATTTTGGACTTACTTTGTTCCCTTTCCTTTCTGTCCCCCTCTTTGTACCTTTTGGAATGGAAATGTTTGTATTGTGCCACTGAATGTTGGAAATGTTTAACTTTCTTTTCATTTGTATAGGGACTCACAGTTAAGGGTTTGCCTTAAATTTCAGAGGAAACTTTGAACTTGGCCTTTTCAGCAGTGATGAAACTGTTAGAACTTTGGCAACTCTTGGAGATGGACTAAATGTCTTTTGTATAAAGGGATGTGCATGAGTCTTTGGAAGTTCAGGGCTGAAATGTTGTAACTTGTATCTGAAAGTCCTCCAAAACTCTCATGACAGTATGGGGGTGCTTTTCATAGTTGACTGGATCTAGAGTGTGTGGTTCTGGGATCAAGGGCATGTGATTACTAAATCAGTCCACTGATTAGTTTGGCATAGTTCTGACTAGGATTAAGGATGTGAAAGCTGCACTGGCCAAGGGTGAGTAGCCTGTGTAAAATATAAGGGGCAGAAAGAGTGGCAATGTGCTCTTGTCTGCATACTTGCCATAGACTATGTCTCCTCTGTGATGCCCCTCCTCCATGCCACCCTGCCTTGGAGACAGCCAATGAAAGACTGGAGTCTACAAACTGTGAGCCTAATAAACCTTTCTTTCTTTAACTTTGTGTGCCAGGTATTTTGTCTCAGCAACAAGAAAAGTGTCTAAGACAATCAGCTTTCCCATCACTGGGATAAATACCCGACACCAGCAAGTTAAAAGAGAAAATGGTTTATTTGGATCATGGTTTCAGAACATTCAGTCCATGTTTCCTGGTTCCAAGTCAGGAACATCATGGCACAAGGATGTGGGGAAGCTATACTGCTCATTTCATGACTGTGTGGAAGTCAAACAAGTCGGAGTGCCAGAGAGGAAAGGGCTAGGAACCAGATGTAGTCCCCACAGTGACTCCCTGACTTATGCAGACATACCCATAAGTGTGCTTTAACTAATCTGTTAGACTCCTCTTAATCTGGTCTAATTGTGACTATCATGATTAACTGTCACAACCTGAGGCCTAGTGAAAAAGTTTAAAATCCATTAAGGAAACAGACTTCTGCCTTTTAAGCTATCTCTGAATGTATTGTAAAGTGGTATGTGGGGGAAAGTGTATGTGGGAAAAAGGTAGATTTGAGGTGTTCTGGGAATAGGATGCTTGGTCCAGATGCCCCTGCCCCCAACCATGGGGGTTTCAAACCTCCCCTGACTCCCTTTGATTCATCTTTTCTCCCTCCCCTCTCTCTGCTCTCCTTGCTTACACTCCTCCCCCTAGCCATATATACACACACACAAAGAGGAAAAGAGAATCTATTTGTGGGATTATGGTTTTGCCCAGTTCTATCCTGCCTCACAAAATCATTCTTGCTTTAATATTAAGCACAGCAAGTCTGAATACAAGTTGTTCCCCTTATATAAAATCAAATTAAACTTTCATGAGGCTCCTGAGTTCCTCTGTGTGGTTTTCCCTCCAGCTTCCCCACACTTGAACAAAGTCTCAATTAAAGTAAGCCCTTCTTCCTTGGTTGGAGGGGCATTCCCACTTGACAGGGATGTGGGTGGGCTGCCCCTAAGCAGGTCCTCTCAGTTCCCAGAAAGGAAACAACTGGAGGGGTATTTGCAAAGCAAGTATTACCAGTTTCCACAAGAGATTTCCTCCCAAACAATTTCACTGGAGCTAAGAGCTCTAACTCCTTAAAATTGGCTTCATCTGACCAAACCGACTTTCCTTCTTATAGAACTGTCTACGGGGAACAAATTAGGTTGTTATAGATTCCAAACATATGCATTAAATTCTCCCCTCCATTTCTCACACACTGCACTTTTTTCCCTTGAAGCACTGAGCTGTAGCAGTGATGTCTTTATTACCTGTATAATGTCTGTGACTCTCCTCTCCCTGCCCCCACTCTTTCACTCACATTCATGACTAAAAAAATCAGAAAATGCAAAGAAAAGCTGACTTCCCAGTTCGCAGAATCGCAAAAGCCATTAAGACACTGTGTCACTTACAAAATATAGAAATTGCCTGCATGCCGAAACTGGGAAAGTAATTGAAATTAAAAACCTGTTCAAAGAGCAGGAAAGACCAGGTGAATGTATGAATAGTTAAACAACAAACCAACAAACCAGTCAAGACTGGAGCACTGGATTAGAGAACATATGTGGGTGGAGACTCATGGGAAAGACTCCCTGGTGATAGATCTATGAGCTATGTGTGTCAGTGTGCCGGGTAAGGGAACATACAGAGTCGAGGGATACCAGGAGAATAAATACAGTCACAGCCAGTAGAAGCAGTCGTCCTGCAGAGTCTGCCCTAAAAGTGGAAAGCCTCTTGGGCTGCATCATTGCACCTGTGGGTATAGTATCACGTTAGGAAGAGCCAGAGCTAAGGATAGCAGATAGACACTCTGCACTCTCTGCAGATAGAATGAATCCTCCACAGACAGCATGGAACCCTGACCCAAGGTAGGACCATCTAAACACAGGTTGGCTGTCCTAGAACACAAGACAAACTGAGTCAAAATGAATGTGCGTCTTTACCCACAGCAACTAACTAAAGTAGAGAATTCTAGCAGGATCTGGGTAGGATCTTGGTATTTACACTTAACTAGAAACTCCTTCAATTCATCAATGAAAAATATTACTCTTGGTAGTGTGTGTGTGTGTGTGTCTCATCAGACCACACTTTTTCCAAATAAATTTTTTCACACCATTCAAAGACAAAAACCTCTTTCTTCTGCCATTGTGAAAGGTTCTTGCAATAAACCTATTTGAAAATTAAACCAATAAGGCAAAGATCAAATACTTCTTATGACTCTTGTAATACTTTACAAAGTTTGACTCAGAAATCCCCTTTACAGAGATCTAATTTTGTAAAATTATCAGCAATATGGAGCAAGGTTTTCACCACAAAATTTCTCACTGTAGCTTTAGAAAGACCAGAAACACTAACTTTCCAACAATATATATGTTTTTTAGTGCATATATAAGACAGAATATCATGCCTCCTTCAAAAATGATGCTCATTAAAAATGGAAAAATATTTAGGAAAAAAGCAGGGTTAGAAAATACAAATCATCTCACAGCATCAGCAGGAGTGAGATGTGTGCACGTGCTCTGTGAATTACAGCATCTCCAGCACACACCAGGTTCCCCCTGTGAGATGATGGTCGGAGGTCAGATGATGCCTAAAAAGAGTGGATGGTCATGAAAAAACAGCTGCCGAGAGTAGCAAAAGAGTCCTCCCCTGTGCCCTTACACGGCCTTCTTGGGGGTCTGGCTCAGTTCTCAAAGTGGCCCCAGCAGACAGCAGACTCTAACAAGTGAGAGTGGAGATGGGTTAGCCGGGAAGGCCTAAGAGTAACTAAAAAGGCAGTAAGAATTATAGTAACTAAGGGCTGGGCTGCTCCCAAGGGCAGCAGAGTGCTCTGTCTGCAGAGTTAAATGAGAAGGGGGCCAAAGTAGGGCTACAACAGGCCAAGGGGCAAAGGGTAAGAAGGATCAAGGTATGGCAGAAGCTCAGTTCAACTGTGTGGAATGCAATGATGTATGCCACAGTTTTTATTGCATGCAATGACCCAACCCCTTACCTACACTGAACACACAGTATTTGGGCAGTATCACTGGTGCTGACAGAACACGCCCTAATCACCAGTTTCAAGTTAAAGGTTTCTTATGAGTGGCTTGAACAGAGTGGTGAGGAGTCATCATGAGGGCAGTCATTAAGAGTGGGAATCCAGGGTGAGATCTCTTGCCAAAATACTGACTCATGTTCTTTAATCAGATAAAGGGGAGGACTGAATTCATCCATTGTGTTCTATTCTCACTTTTGCCTTGGCTACCAGGAAACACAGCTAAAATTAGAGCTCAATTGCAATCCTGAGATTGGATTCTGCCTGTATTAAAATAGCCATAAGTGTTCTTTAATGACTTTCTGTCTTTCCTAAGATGGCAGCTTCCTGGGAGACAGAGACTGTCTGACTCCTTCCCCCTCTTTTTTGATATTGATAAAAAGATCAATGAATGTGGAAAGTTTTGATGAGGAAATGGATCTCAACCTATGTTCTTAGTCTGATTCTTTACCTTCTCTTAAAACATTTGTAAATCTTCCTGCCGGTATTAACCAAAGTCACCACATGCTTGCTTTTAAGGTGCAAGCTGTCTCCATTTTTAAAAACAGTTGAATGTAAGTTATAAATAAGTAGAAGACAAAAATGAGGAAAATGAAAGAGAGGGAGAAGCCAAGTCTGGACATTCTTCAATAAATCACCTCTTCAAGATAACTGTCCCCATAGCAACTGTGTATGTAGTTAGCATAGCAAGACTTAGTTTTATTGTGATTTGCACATAATTTTTTGTTGGGTCAAATATATTTTTGAGCAAACTAATTCATATTCACTGAAAAAGTATGGAACTATGCAGGAAAACAATGTTGGCAATTTTAACAGCTACAATCTATTGTTTACTATGAGCAAGCTATTTTGCCAGGAATTTTATTAGCAGGCTCTCATTTCCCAATGTCCTGGATGGTAAATATGACAGTCCTTTTTTGAGAGGCTGCCTGCCCTCAGTGTTCCCTGCTGTCACTTAACATCAGAGGTCTTCTGCAGAGGGGAAATGGGCCACAAGAAGGTAAATTTGGTCCAAGCTTCTCCTGCTCTCCACCCAACAAACTCCATAAAGGAAGAAAAGGATGTGTCTCTGAGAGAAGGAGTGGGGTCTCAAGTCCTGGATTCAGAAATCACTGGCCTCTGTGCTTGCTTCTTCCCCAGTCTACCCCCAGACTATGGGGTGTGGTTCACTTACTTAGAAGAAGGGAGAGATGACCTCTGTTTTGTTAACTTCTTCCACCAGTGAGGCGAAGGTGCAGGGTGTGCTGGGTACTGGGCACCAAGCAGGGACAGACCTCTCTTCATAGGCTCCTTTCTGTTTCTTTTGTGTTAACTAGAAAGGCAACATGGGAGGAAAGAGCCACAGAGTAGGCTCTTAAGGAATCCTAAATCACATTACCTAGCCGTGTCTTCAGCAACTTATCACAGGGTATTGTTACTAGGAGCTCAGCACAGTGTTAAGAGGTCCCTGTCCTCAAGTTGCTTAAAAAGAGATTGTAAAATCAAACACTAAAACCTGTGCAAATGCAAATTATTTGAGTAATTGGTTATTTTTAATTCGCTATGCATTAAATTTAATAATTATCTCTGTCTCTCTCTCTCTGTCTCTGTCTCTCTGCCTTTCTCTCTCTCTTTCTCTCTCTCTCTCTCTCTCTCTCTCTCTCTCTCTCTCTCTTTCTCTCTCTCTCTCACACACACACACACACACACACAGAGTAAAACAGCTAAAGGTAGTGTAGGGGAAGAGGCACAGTTGTGCTACTCTGAGGACCTGCCCAGGAAACAGGATGAAACAGAGACCAGGCCATCTCCATTAAAGAGAAGAGAATCGAGCTTGGGCCCGTGAGCCCAGTCAAGCGTGCAAGACAAGGGTAAAGCTGCCTCCTTGGAACAAAGGAGAGAACAAGGAAGAGGGTTCTGGCAGAAAGCAAATGGGGTGATCAAAGCATGCAGTAACTATTTAAATTTAAAGATTATTACAGTAAAAGGTACATTGTCCTTAACATAAAAAAAATCCACTCCCTCCCTTCAAACACACTTGTCCATCTTTCTTGCCACTTTCTGAAGCAGTTCTGAAAGATCTCCTTAGTGATTGTCTTTACAGTGTATGACAAAAAATACAAGCTGTCCAGCAGTATGCCACCTGATGAAAAGCCAGGCTCATAAACACATTGCATTGACCTCATCTACCTTATCCACTTGATCTGGCACTGTGGAACCTCTGGCTCTTCCCCAGAGTCAAAACGACCATAAAAGGTAAATATTTTGAATCAATACAGGACATGGAGGCAACCATGACAGTGCAAGTAAAGATGCTGTGAAAGAGGAAATGCTTCAGACTGTGGCAGGAATTCCTGGACACACGTGTCTGGAGTGAGGAGGACTACTTTGTGGGGAATTAATGCTAATGTGTCTTTCGCAATGATACATCTTAAATTTTTAAAATTTGAACACTTCATTTTTCAATTACAGCTCATACCTTGTAAAAAATGACACAGAGCAGGTGTAAAAGTAATTTCTATAGACTAAGATCTTGCTGGCAGATTCTGCCATAGAAGGGGTGGAGTGTGGGGCTGGGAACCCACAGAGTCAGAGATGCAGCACGGGTTTCTGCATTATGGTACCTTGACAAAAACATGTGACATTTCTGGGTCCGTGTTGGTCCGTAAAATGAGAGGACAGGATAAGATACACCTCAACTTTGCCTTCCTTCATCCCTGGCACATGCTCAGAGTACCTATTTAATTAGTTCATGGGGTATTTACTGAGGACCTACTTTGCACTTTCACAGAGATGTGGAAAAAAGCACAATCAGAAACCAGCTAGTTTTCTCAAGCACCCAGAGACTTGTACAAGTAATGTGGGTTCCAGTGTAGAGATGTTATCTTTTTTGACCATAATGGAAAGAGTTTTTGTCAAAGGAGAAAAATTTCAGCACTTAAGATTGAAAAAATGATCTGTAGAAAGATCACGGCCAAAACTAGGCCAGTCTGGGTTTCCGACGTAGGCGACCTGTAGAGCTCTCACCTGCAGGATCAGAGGGATCTGTTCAACAAGGATGAGTTTTCTCACATTTTACTTGTGGGTCAATAACCACAAAACCAGAATAGCTGAGATGTCACTTGAGGCAGAATCTCAGTCACTTATAATTAATAGACATTTGCATGTCTGTGAACTTTGGCTTGCTCTCCTTTTTTGTGTTTCATCATATTTTCTCTTTAATCTGATGAATAGTGCCAAGCCTGCTGGCCACAAGTCTGCTTGCAAGTCCAGCATGTGAGGGCAGATGGTACAAACCTCTCTGCCTTCATACCTGTCCCATTCACCAAAAGAGAAAAAGGTCCCTCTAACTTTCCCAATGAGAAGTCAGTGCTGCCTTTTCCTCTTATTTAGGCTTAGGGATCATCACCAAATAATTATTGAATGTCTATTACATGTAGGACATTATGCTGTATCCTGGAAGCAAGACACATAGACCCTGCCTTCATTAAATTAAACAAATGAATTCTAAAGTTATCCCACTCTGAGGAAATGCACAAGGTACTCAGATATTGCTGAAATATACAAACATTAGGAGACTAATATTTCTGTGGAAACCAATACATATTGCCCCAAGTCAACTCTCTCTTCTTTGGCAGTAATCGACATTTGC
>RJWM01003457.1:0-30326 GCA_004363535.1 Dasyprocta punctata
TAAGTATTCTAGAGACGATTTATGGGGTTGGGGATGTACCTTAGTGGTAGAGCTTTTGTCTGGCACGTGCAAGGTTCTGCTTGGGGATCAATTTTTGCAACCGCAAGGAACAAAATATATAGGTTATATGTAAGTATTGTGCCGTTTTGAATAAGGGACTTACATATTCTTGGATTTTGGTGTCTGAAATTGCCCCTGGAACCAGTCTTCTGCAGCTGACTGAGGAGTCCCTGAAAATGTTAATAAGTAGCTTTTAAACACCTGGTGTTTACTTCATTTAGGTTATGAATTTGACTTTTTTCTCTTTCTGAGGAGTGTTGATTTTAGAAGGTATCTTAAAGCATATATTCTGAGTCCAAAGAAACTTGCATATCTAACCCATACTATCTTACTAATTAATGAACTCGATAACCCTTTAGTGGCTGCTCTGTGACAGTCACTGTTCTAGGCACTAGAGGTATGGCAGTGAATAAAATAGACTAAAGCAAATTTCTGCCCTCATGAAATTTACTTACTAGTGTGTGAGTGGAGAGAAATATTTGAAGAAAATTGAAGGGGGTAGGTAAGGTGTTTCTGGGGAGTGGGTGGACGGAAGTATTTCAAGGTCTAGTACAACTTGGGTTGTAGTTTAAAATAGGGTAGTCAGAAAAGATCTCACTTCAAAAATGATTTATGAACAAAGAGTTGTAGGGGTTGTGACAACCATCCAGGCAAGAATATTCCATGAAGAGAGAATAACTAGTCTCTTTTCAGTCAGTGACAGTGTTACCATGCTTGATTTTGTATGAAATCTTAAAAAACAGACATTAAGCAGTTTTGTTCCATAATGCATTTGGAATTCTCTAACAGCTTAATTTTTAGAATATAGTGTACAATTTCCAAACTGGTAAGGTAGGAGTTTGTGCCAACATTGTATTGGTTTTAGTCTGAGTGGTTGAAAAGATGGATTTTTCCAAGTCTTTCCAACTCCCTATTTTTTTGGTACCGGGGATTGAATGTATGATCTTGTGCTTGCCAGGCAGGCACTTGTGCTGCTAAGCTAAATCCCTAGCAGTTTACTTGACTTGGTGCTAGGTGGTTAGGCACACTGTACCACTGAGCTATATTCCCAGCCCCGCTTTTTTCCTTTGTTTAGATGGAGGATACTGTTGGTTCTTCTGTAAATGAGTTGAAACACATGGTTTCATCCTAGCTGTACTGCATTGATACTTTGTAATGAATGTTATAGCCTGTTATTATTCTTTGTGGAATGGCTTTTTTTTTTTTTTCCTATTACTATGCTGGAAATTGATCGCACAGCCCCAAGGTCTTCTGCACGCTAAGCAAGTTCTCTACCACTGCTAATATATATCCTTAATCCCTGCCCAGTGATTTCTTGCAGTGTGTTTGCTGCTCTAGAAATTTTTTCTATCAACAAAACTTTATCAAAATTGATAGGTTGTTTTGATTATTATTGTTGCTTTTGAGACAGTGTCTTACTATGCAGTTCAGGCTAAGCTCGATCTCACTGTGTACCCCTGGCTGACTTTGAACTCACAGTGATCCTCCTTCCTCAGCTTCCCTAGTGTGGGAATTACAGGTGTGTGCCACCACATGTTTTGATTTGCAGTTTGTAATCTTCTCTTGCTCTGTTAAAAAATGACAAAAGTGGTTTATAAGCCAGATTGTATGATAATCTGAATATGGGTACTTCTTTCTGATCAGATATAACAAAATGGTTATGGCTTAGCTGGGTGTGGTGGCACATGCCTATAGTTCTAGCACTCAGGAACGTTGTGGTACTGGAGATTGAACCCAGGGTCTTTTTACTGAGCTACGCCCCCAGCTCTTTTTATTTTTATTTTTAGACAGTTTTGCTAAATTGCCTGGTCTGGCCTTGAGCTTGGGATTCTCCTGCCTCAACCTCCCAGAGTGCTAGGATTACAGGCCCATTCTACAGTACCCAGCTATTGCTGTCATGATGTGACATTCTATTGTTCTTTTTTTTTTTTCTTTACTGGTGATTGAATCCGGGGGTGCTATCACTAAGTTATGTCCCTAGCACTTTTTATTTTGAGAGAGTCTTGCTAAGTTGTCCAGGCTAACCTCAAACTGCTTCATTTAGCCTCCTGAGTAGATGGGGCTACAGATGTGTACTATTGTGCTCAACTTCACTGCTTCTTTTTTTTTGTACCAGAGATCGAACTCAACGAACTCATGACCTCACGCTTGCCAGGTAGGCGCTCAGGCCCCTGAGCTAAATCCCTGGCCCCTTCACTGCTTCTTTTTTGGTACCGGGGATCGAACTCATGACCTTGGCGCTTACCAGGCAAGTGCTTAAGCCACTGAGCTAAATCTGTTGCCCTCCACTGCTTCTTGATAAAGTATTTTCTTCCTTTTGAATAAATGATCTGGTGTGAAATTACAAATGATATGGATATTTTTTACAGCTCTTAGAAGAATCCTTTCCCTCCCTCCATCTTTCTCTTCGCCCTTCTCTTTTCCTCTCTGTCTCTCCCTCTTTCTATGTCTGTCTGTTTCTCTCTCTCTCTCTCTCTCTCTCTCTCTCTCTCTCTCTCTCTCATTTTGAGACTGGGTCTTGCTGTATAATTCAGGCTGGCCTTGAACTCACTTTGTAGCCCAGGTGGCTGACCTCCAACACCTGGTGTTCCTCCTGCCTCAACCTGCAGACTCCTGGAATTATAGGCATGTACCACAACTTCTGACGGTTTTTTTTTTTTTTTTTTTTGGTACCTGGGATCGAACTCTCAACCTCGCGCCTGCCAGGCAGGCGCTTCGGCCGCTGAGCTAAATCCCTGGCCCTATATTTTGAGACAGGGTCTCACTATGCAGTTCAGGCTGGCCTTGAACTCACTTTGTAGCCCAGGCTTGTCTTGAACTCACAGTGATCCTCCTGCCTCAGCCTCCTGAGTGCTGGGATTAAAGGCATGCGCCACCATGCCCAGCTTCCGACTATAGAATGTGGTAAAAAAAAATTTTTTTTTTTTTTGAGATGGTCTTACTAGCCATGTAGTTAAGGCTGGCCTTGAATTTGAACTCACTATGTGGCCCAGGCTGGCCTGGAACTTTCAGCGATCTCCTAGTTCAGCCTTCTGAGTGCTGGAATTACAGGCATGTGCCACCATGCCTTGTTTTCTTTTTTTTTTTTTTAAGGTGAACATGTTTTGTAGGTGTTTTCACTTTGGTAATTCTGTTTAAAATTAATGTAAATATTATATGCACAAGTGAAAACTTTAGTAATAAAGAGAATATGACAAAAAATGAACCTACTCATTTCAGATACCAGTATTTCCTTCCCAGAAGCAGTCACTGTTATCAGTTTCTTGTGTATCTTTGTGGATGGTCCCTGCATCTCTAAGTATATGTATCTCCTTTCCATTAAAGAAAAAGTCACATAAATTGGCATGTTATGCGTGTTGTTTTATCTATCTATCTATGTATCTATCTATCTATCTATCTATCTATCTTTGGTGGTACTAGAAATTGAACCTAGGGCTTTTGCACTGAGCTACAACCACAGCCCTTCTTTATTTTTTATTTGGAGACAAGGTCTTGCTAAGTTGCTGGGCTGAATTTGTAATTTTCTTTTGGCTCAGCCTCCCAGAGTGCTGGGATTATAATAAGCATGTCATCTCCCCACCCCCCACCCGCTTGCATCTTGGTCTTTAAAATCTTTCTGTGTTTTGGAGAACATCCATTTTGGCACACTGTATTTTGTTAGGGCTGCCATAACAAAGTGCACACAGACTGGGTGAGTTAAACACATTTATTTTCTTACCTCCAGCCTTCTGGAAGTTGGAAGTCTGAAACAGTGTTGGTAGATTTGATTTCTTTTTTTTTTTTTTTTTTTTTTTGCGGCACCGGGGATTGAACTCACAACCTCGCGCCTGCCAGGGCAGGCGCTTAAGTCACTGAGCCAAACTCCCGGCCCTGGTTTTTTGAGGCAGGGTTGCCCTATGTAGCTCAGGCCGGCTTGCACTCGCGTTGTAGCCCAAGCTGGCCTCGAACTCACAACGCTCCGCCTACCTCAGCCTCCCGAGTGCTGGGATTAAAGGCGTGCGCCACCACGCCCGGCTTTTGATTTGATTTCTTTTGAGAACTTCTCTCCATGGTTTATTGATGGCCAGTTTTGGATTCACATGGTCTTTCTCACTCTCTGTGTTATAATCTTTTCTTGTAGGGGTGATCTTTTGAGCTAGGGATCAAACCTAGAGTCATGCTATGTAGGCATGTACTTTGCCACTGAGTTATACCCCTCCAGCCCCTTATCTTCCTTCATAAAAACACTAGTCATATTAGACTAGAGTCCACTATTTGGTTTCATTCTATAGAATATCTCTTTAAAAGCTCTGTCTTCAAACACAGTCTGATGTACTAGGTGTTAAAACTTCAATATGTGAATTTTGACAAAGATGCAGTCCAGCATATAACAGGCAGTATAGCTCATTCTTTGCATTTGTATGTGTGTTGGTGGTTTTTGTAGTGCTAGGGATTGAACTTGGGGTTATGTAGCTAGGCAAGCACTCTACCACTATAGCTCATTCTTTTTAATAATTGCATAGTATTCCTTAGACTGTGACCTATTCTACCAGTTTTCTTCTTTGTGGATGTGTAGATAATACATCTTTTGCCCCTATAACGGGTCTGCAGTGAATATCCCTGTGTTTACCTCTGTGTGTACTTGGACAAGGCCATAGGAATGGATTTTCCAGATCAAAGGGTATACCTATTAAATTATGGTAGTGTTCTCGACATGAAAGACTTGTTTCTTGTTAGTCTTGATTTTTTTTTTTTTTTTTTTTTTTTTTTTTGACACCGAGGATCGAGCTCACAACCTTGTACCTGCCAGGCAGGCGCTAAGCTGCTGAGCCAAACTCCCAGTCCTAGTTTTTTGAGATTTATTCAGTGAGTGAATGCCTACTGTGTGATGGTATTGAGCTGTTTGTTTGTTTGTTCTTTGACAAATAGCAATCCTTTGTGTAATTTATTTATTTGTTGATTAATTTGCACTGAGCTACATCTCCATCCCCTTTTTAATTTTTTTTTGAGACCAGGTCTTGCTAAGTCACTAAATTTGCCCATTCTGGGCTTTAACTTGTTATCCTACCTCAGCCTCCTAGAGTGCTGGGATTGTAGGCATGTGGCACCATGCCCAACTGATAACTTTATTATTTTAAAAATCTACCCCTTTTATTGAAATATTACAAACAAGCAAGATAATTATATTATAGATTATGACAGTTCTATAGAGGAAATAAATAGGGTAATATGACAGCATAAAGAGACAGGGAATTTCTATTCTGGATAGTGTGGTTAGAGGAGGACTTTCTTCTGAGATGATTTGAGTGAGATCTGAAGGTTTAGGAGTCAGTAGCTTTAACTAAGTGTAATGGTGCACACTGGTAATCCCAGGGGAGGTTGAGCCATAGGGATTGTAAGCTTGAGCCCAGTGTGAACAATTTAGTGCCTGACTCAAAATAAATAAAGGGCTCGGACTGTAACTCAGTGTGAAGGCTTTGAGTTCAATTCTCAGTACCACCAAAACCCAGCCAACCAACCAACCCCTGGCAGCTTCAAGAACAACTAGAAGCAGTGTTTTTAAAGATCTGAAGGTAGGACAAACCCTGGGAAGTTTAAAGATACAGAGACCTGTGTATGTGGAGTATGGGCAGTGAAGACAGGGAGAGGAAGACAGATAAGAGATTTGAAAGTTCCGAAGGACCTTGTCATGGGAGTAATCTTAGTTTCTTTGAGGTGCTATAGTGAAATACATCAAGTAACCAGCAGCTTTGATTTCTGGGTTGTGTACCTTCTTGCTGATCCTGCTCACCCTTTATAATCTAATCACTTTCCAAAACACCCTCACCTCTTAATGCCAGAAGTTAGAATTTTATCATGAATTTTGGAAGGATACAAAGATTGAGCATAGTGGCCAGACTGATGGGACAGTACTGGAATGGTTAGGGACTGTGTCTCAGAGCTGGCGAGATTTTGAGGTGGAAAGTTAGGATAGAAATAGTCATAAGGCCATACATGAAGGTTTGGGGATTTTACATGAAGGTATAGACTTTGAGTGAGTACCAGCCATGTTATATAATTTTAGCAGCAACAGGCAGTTTGGCAGTTAACATTTAATTAGATGAGTAGAGTAAGTTTCATAAAAGCTGGCTGAGCAGTTTCAGTCCTATTTCCCCTTAGAGCAAAGGTGTCGAACATGCATGTTATTTGTGTTTCTTTTAAGACAAAAGATGTTAATATATGACTTGTTGTTTTTTTCTAAATAAAATCTCAGTATTCAGGTTTAATTGCAGTGTTGGCACTTTGCGATAAATAAGTATGTTTTAAGTTCACCATCACTTCCTGAGAAGTGTCTAGACCTCAGAGCTTTCCTAGACTGAGGTGATTTGGGAGATTTGAGAGAAGCCAAATGTACTGTTACCTTTTGTTATGCCACCTATTGTCTTCCCACTTTCCTGTATGTGTGTGTGTGGGGGTGGTATGGGGAATTGAACCCAGAGCCTTGTCTTGTTAGGCAAGCAGTTTGCCACTGAGTTATATCCCCAGCCTCTTTTCTTTTGAAGACAGGGTCTCATTATGTAGCCCAGGCTGGCCTTGAACTCTTGTGATCCTCTTGTCTCAGCCTCCCAAGTGCTGGAATTATAGGCATGTGCCTCTATGCCAGCTCAGCCTTTTTTCCCCAAACTGGGATGGGGTCTTGCTAAGTTTCTCATGTTGACCTTGAACTTGTGATCCTCCTGCCTAAACCTCCCAAGTGCTGGGATTACAGGTGTACGCCACCACGACTGGCAGTATGATATAATTTTTTTGTTCTTTTTGTCTTTTTGAGACAGGGTCTCCCTATGCAGTTTGTGCTGGCCTTGAACTCACTTTGTAGGTCTAGCTGGTCTCAAACTCGCAACAATTCTTCTGCCTCAGCCTCCCGAGTGCTGGCGTTACGTATGTGTGCCACCATGCCTGGCCAGTATGATATGATTTTGCTGGGAGGTTAACATAGGATATATTAACATGTCTCGTCTAGTTTACTTTTAGTTGTTAAAGCTGCAATTTTATATTGCAAAACCAAAATCTCTTTTCTCGTCTTCCCTCCCATTTGTGGGTCATCTCATGGCATTTTATTTAAGTTTGATTGATTGATTGATTGATTGTCTTTTTTTTTCCTTTGGGTACCAGGAATTGACCTCAGGACGTGCTTGCCAGGCAGGGGCTGTGCCACTGAGCTATATCCTCAGTCCCTGATTGTCTCTCTCTTTTTTTAATCCCACACAAAGATTTAATTGCCTTCAAGTACTTAAAGTAAATTTATACTTGTCAGTGGAATAGGTAGTCAAGATTAAAATGGCTCTTTTCAGAAAAATTATTTTGGGTTTTGTTTATTTATTTATTTGGAGACAGGGTCTCTATGAAGCCCAGGCTGACCTCGAATTTACAGTGATCTTTCTGCCTCAGCCTCCCAAGTGCTGGGATTACAGGCATGTGCCTCCACGCGTGGTCATGGCATTTTATTTTATATTATTTATTTATTTAATTAATTAAATTTTTATTTATTTTTGAGGCAGAGTCTGGCTGTGTAGTTCAGGCTGGCCTTGAATTCACTGGGTAGCTCAGGCTGGCCTCAAATTTATGGCAGTTCTCCTGCTTCTGCCTCCCAAGTAGTGGGGTTACAGGTGTATGCCACTGTGTGAAATATTACTACCTGCCAAAGATTGGGCAGAATAGTCTAAATTGGAATTTGACTCTGAAATGATCCCTCCGTTCCCTTGATACTAGAAACTGAACCCAGGGCATGAACTCTGAGATACATCCCCAGTTGTTCTTTTCTTTTCTTTTTTTTTTTTTTCTTTTTTTTAATTTTCAAAATTTAAACTTTCCAGACAGGACCTCACTGTCACTTAATTGCCTAGACTGGGTTTGAACTTGTCATCCTATCCTTGTGCCTCAATTTCCTCTGGATCCACATGACCCCCTTTGTAATGGTAGCTCAAAAATTGATATTTGTGCTATGAATAATGAGTTGTAGAATTAATTAAAAATGAAATTTAATCATTAACATTTATAAGTGGTTCGTTAGGACTTTTTTTTTTTTTTGGTACTGGAACTCAAACTCAAGACCTTGTGCTTGCTAGGCAGGTGCTGTGCCACTGAGCTGTATCCCCTGCCCAGGAGTTCTTACACTGACCCAAGGTGCATTCACTTGGTCAGCACCTAACAGCATTTATTAAACATTTACTAAAAATATTATTTATGTATTATCTTATTCTGTCACTTTGCTCTGTGAAGACAATACTTAACTGCTGCCTTTGCTTTTTTTTTTTTTTTTTTTTTTTTAAGCTGAGCCTCAGAAATGTTGAACTTGCCCAAGCTTGTCTAGAGTGTGGTCGAGTCAGCTTGACTTCAGAACTCAGGCTCTTAACAAGGGACCCACAACCAATTTCCAAAGAATTGCTGAACTTAGGTTGGAAAGCCTAAGACATGAAAGATTTTTGGGTAGAAAGGGGAAGAGCAAATGGTTACTAATTTTTCTTGGCCTCCCTTTTTGCAATAAAATTTATTAGTTGGCTGTAGGGTGAAGAAACAGGAAGTGAACTTTACTTTTACTTCTTGCTTCCTCTTTGTTTCTGCCTCCTTCTTTGTGTTGCTGACAATTCTCATATGCATATACTTGCCACTTCAGTGTTTTTATTAACGTCACTTTTCAGGAGAAGGAAGTATGGTGTAATATTTAATAATAGACTTGAGAGACTGTTAAGTTTTAAATTCCAATTCTGCCACTTACTGGTTGAGTAACCTTGGCCTAGTTGCTTAACTTCACTGAGCTTTATCTTCTTACCTGTAAGATAGGGTTAAGATAGCATATAACTTGGGATTGTTAGGTGAAGTGTGTAAATATGTATAATATGTTTAGAACAGTACATGACACCTAGTGTTATGTATTTACTTTATCACCGTTGGTATTATTTGAGAACAGTTTTAGGTTGAAACAATAACTGATTAAAGTTAGGGATCAGGATCATTAATACCATACAGTTTTTGTATGGATGTTTCTTAGTGCATAGTAAGGAAAAGACAAAGAAAAAGGAGAAAGGAAGTTGAATAAAGAAAAATATAGTCTCGATAGTTTTGATGAATAATAGAATATTTAGAGCCAGGTGTGGTGGCGCACACCTTTAATCCCAGCACTCGGGAGGCTGAGGTAGGCGGAGCGTTGTGAGTTCGAGGCCGGCTTGGGCTACAGCGCGAGCGCAAGGCCTGCCTGAGCTGCATAGTGCGACCCTGCCTCAAAAAAAAACCAGGGCTGGGAGTTTGGCTCAGCAGCTTAAGCACCTGTCTGGCAGGTGCAAGCCTGTGAGTTCGATCCCTGGTGCCGCAAAAAAAAAAAAAAAAAAAAGAAAAAAAAAAAAGAATATTTTCTGTGATTACTCACATCTATTGTACTTTCCTATTTTTTTGTAATGTGGCTTTTGCATCCATTCAAACAATTCACTATGTGCCAGTCTTTGTGCCAAGTGCCCCAAAAGTACAGTGATGTGTAAA
This sequence comes from Dasyprocta punctata, assembly GCA_004363535.1. NCBI lineage: Eukaryota > Metazoa > Chordata > Mammalia > Rodentia > Dasyproctidae > Dasyprocta > Dasyprocta punctata. The sequence goes on from RJWM01003457.1 coordinate 9,553, forward strand.
GTGGTATAGACTTAAAGTACAGAAATATAAATAGGTATTTATAAATTGTGATTAAATATTGTGAAAGGAGCAGTGGTGTGCATATGTAATCCCAGCACTTGGGAGGCTGAGGCATGAGGATCAGAACCTACACAGTGAGTTAAAGTTCTGCCTGAACTACAGAGTGAGACGCTGTCTCAAAAAAATAAAACCAAACCAAACAAAATAAGTGAAAGGCGCAATAGGAACACATAGCATAGCATCCAGTCCATGTGTCCATATTTAGGTGAGTTAGGTGGGTCTGTATTTTTATGCTTAATAAGGTGGCTCATCTGGCCAGCAAGAAATTGAATTATAGTCAGGATTATAATTGAAGTAAGAGTGTATCTTAAAATCTAGGCACTGTGTGCACAGGGCTTCTATTTTTAAATTCTCTCAGAAAAATAAATATGTCGTTGAACCTAAGGTTCTTCTATCCCATTTCCTCCCTCTCTCTCCCAGTATCCCTCCCTCTATCCCTTCCTTTCCTTCTCCTTCTCTCCATCTCTCACAGCAGTAGTGTGAATTGAACACAGGGCCTTTGCAATGAGCCCTATCCCTTAGCCCTTTTTAAATTTGGAGACCTGGTATGATGAAATTAACCAGACTGGACTTGAATTTGTAGTATGTCTGCTTCAGCTTCTCACAGTGCTCAGATTGTAGGCTTATACCACCAAATTCCATAGGTATCAAAATTTGGGGTAGAAAAGGCTGATAATGATTGTAAGGCACGCTCAGTAAAGACACATTCTGATTTTATACATTCTGTATAAGTGTGACAAAAATATCTCAGTATTGATGAAATACAATAAGGTCCATTTATGAATCAGTACTATTTTAGAATGGAGGATTACTGTAAGAGAAGCTAAAGTGATTGTTTATAAACTGTTACGTTTTAGCGTGGTCGACCTTTTTCATTGTAAAAATGTAGGGTTTAGATTTTTCATGCCATGAATATTGAACTAGTAACTAGGCAGCTTGGTTAATTAGGTCAAGAATCTGTCCAATTCCTCATGTTGGTTGTATATTCTGAGTGCAGGAGCAGTGGTGGTGGTGGGGCTCTGCTGCTTTTATAGCCTGAGTAACTATAGCTCTGCAACTGGGTAAATGAACTGTCTTTAAAGCAGTGGTCTGGGGCCAGGTGTGGTGGCAGTGCCCCTGTGATTCCAGCACTCGGGAGGCTGAGGCAAGAGGATTGCTGTGAGTTTGAGGCTGTCCTGCGGTACACAGTTAAAGACCAACCTGAACTACATGATGAGACCATTTGTGTGTGTGGGAAGGTAATAGTCTGGCATGGTGGCTCATGCCTATAAACACATCACCCTGAGAGGCTGAGGTAGGAGGATCCCAAGTTCAAGCCCAGCCTGGGCAGTTTAGCGACTTACCACATCCTGGTCTCAAAGTAAACCAAATAGAAAAAGACCTTTGGATATAGCTCAGTGCTAGGGACCTGAGTTCTGTCCCCACTATTGAAAGGGGGAGGGCAGGGGAATCAGTGGCTTTTGTGTTGTGGTCTAGTCTGCATGCAGACGTACATATGTGTGTACACATACAGATGATGGCACGCTACATGGGACTTTCTTGATAGAGCTTCTTCATTATAAAAAGAAACTTACTGCTCATTGTGCCACTTTGGACTTGACAAAGCAAAACAGAATAAAACAAGCTGAAATAACCACAGATCAGAAATTTATAAGATTGACTTTACTGTAACTCTGAGCCTGTCCATATTTTACTTTTTAGGCTCTTTCAGCATTTGTTGTTGTGCTAGTGCTACTCTTTCTCTGAATGAATGTGTTGCTGGTACAGGAAAAATTGCATATATAAGTTCAAATCAGTAAAATAAGTATCTAATTTTTTTTTGTAGGTCAACATCAAATTTGAAATATTTAAACTATTTCCACAATGCAGACAATTAAGTGCGTCGTTGTGGGCGATGGTGCTGTTGGTAAAACATGTCTCCTGATATCATATACAACAAACAAATTTCCATCTGAATATGTACCAACTGTAAGTATAAGGGCTTCCATGTGTTAGTGAAGTGTATTGTAATTTTTTGAAATCCATTGAAAACACTTGCTGTGCACTGAATTTTTTCTGTTGTCTACCTTTGCTTCCTGTTTTTAAAAATCTTGACTTCTCTTGGGGAAATTATATACACTTTAAAATTAAACATCTGAGAAATCAGTGGAAAGTCAGAAGGGATGACACAAGGGTTTGCAAGAAGTGCTGGAAGGCAAAACTTCAGTGGATGAGATTCTGAAGAGTGGTGGTCTTAGTTTGGAGGAAAGAAGTATGCTCTATATCTTGAATCAGGTGACCTTTTTTTTCCCCTTGATATTTTGTCCAGTGATTGATCAGTGCTTGGAGTCTCCTGGAATGCCAGCTAGGGTCTTGTCAGAGAAAGCAGAATATCTCCACTTTGTGAAACTGTTCTCTTTAGCAGTAATGGAGCTCTATACTGGTTCCTATGGGCAGAAAACATGTTTTACTGAGTCCAGAGGCAGAAAATATCAACTCTTTGGAAGGGTCTAGGGAACATGGGAATACTAAAGGTAATGAGGTGAAAGTTAGAGTGACAAATTTGTGAAAGCATGTGTTTGGGGATCCATTGTTTGTCCCAGGTTGCTTGACCAGCCTAGTGATAAGATTATGTTAAAAGCGTGTCTGGTTAGTGATGAGGGGAATTGGTGTTGGCCACCTCTGTTAAGTTAGGGGTTATGAGGAACTGATGTGTGATTAATGTGGGGCTAGTAGTGAAGTGAAGGGGAAGAGTGTGTATGAGTACGTGAATCTTCAGAGATCCAAGAGCCGTATCAAGTAGGTGAATACAGGTTAAAGGCTTCGTAATTATGTTCAGTTGGAAGTGGCAGTTTCTGTAATAAATCCAGGCATATAAAGTGACTGAGTTAGGCTAAGGATACGGAAAGAAAGAAGATGCAGTTTGTTTGAGATAGTTTGAAGGTATGATTAGATACAAGAGTTTTGAGCTGGTCCATTTGGTAATATAAATGGAAGATTTTGTGAGATTGTGAAGAACTTTAGGAGATACATTGGATCTTGTTTCAAAATGAGGATTTTTATGTTTTAGTCACTGTTAATGTTATTTATTTGTAAAAATGATTTTTGAGTCTGTTTTCTGACTTTTATTACTTGGTATTATATTGAAGGTGGGCTTGTGTTTGTTTTGTATGGGTTTATGTGGTTCTCTGCAAAAGGGGTTGGTAGAGGAAGAATAATAGAATAAAATTGTGAATGATCCTATTTATGTAAATAGACTGTGAGACAATAATAATATGCCCATGGTACTTAAGTTATTTTGGAAATGAATTTGGTATAAAATGTGTATTTAATGTACATCTATGAACTAAAGTATCATTTCTAAAATGATAAATTTTAGAGCTGAAGGGATCATACTTATCACCCCTTCATCTCCTAAAGATGAGGGAATTCAGGCCCAATTTAGGGATGAGACTTAGCAACCTTAAGTTATCACACACTAGTATGAACGAAGTCTGAAATGGGTGACAGATTTTCTGATTCTTTTAGTTCCGTTTTCCTTTTGAGATGGAGTTTTGTTATGTCGCCCAAGGTGGTCTTGGTCTCAGGTGGTCCTTCTGCCTCAGCCTTCTGAGTAGTGGGACTATAGCTTACACCACCGTGTCTGTCACTTCTCTGATTCTTAGTCTGGTCTTGTATTTGGATTTTTTTTTTTAATGGTACCAGAAATCGAACTCAGGTCTTTGTGCTTGCCCAGCACGTTGTGCCACTGAGCTATATCCTGAGCCCTGGTCTTGTATTTGAATAGTTCAGCAAATGAGGGCTGTTTTTGAGTCTCTTTCTCTTTTCCTTTCCTTTCCCTTTTCTTCCTATTTTCCTTTTAGTACTGTACTGGAGATTAAACTCAGGTGCTTTATTGTGAGCTATATCTCCAACTCTTTTTTTTGTATTTTGTTGTTTTTGCCTTCTTTTTTTTTTTTTTTTTTTTTTTTTTTTTTTTTTTTTTTTTTTTTTTTTTTTTTTTTTTTTTTTTTTTTTTTTTTTTTTTTGAGGTCATTTCCTCATAGTCCATACTGGCCTTGAACTCACTATGCCTGGTTTAAACAAGCTTTTGAATAACTCATTAAAACAGGAACAAGCTGGGTTTGGTGACATGCCTGTAATCCCAGCACACACCTACAATCCCAGCACATGGAGGCAGAGGCAGGGGAATTGCCACAAGTTCACCAGCCTGGGCTGCATAGTGAGTTCAAGGCCTGTCTCAAAAGACCAAAGTGAGCAGGGCAGAGTAGCACATGCTGGTACCCAGAAGGCTGAGGCAGAGAATCACAAGAGAGTTCAAGGCCAGCCTGAACTACACAGCAAGACTCTGTCACAAAAAAGAAATAAAAGCCCCCCAATTTAGAGTAGGTGCTATAAAAGGTTAGCCCTTGCACGTGCTAGTTAAGCACTCTTATCAGTAAGCTATATCCCTACTTCAGTGTGAATTTTATTCTGCTGCCTTAAACCACTGGTGTTACATGCGTGACTGTCCCTTGGGGTGGCCTTGCTGGTCTTTTTACTAACAAAATTAATGAAAAGCTGCCCAGTGGGACAGTCATGTATGTACCACTGGTAGTTCAAGCCTCTTGGCAGCGAGACCTGCAAATTACAGCCCCATTGTGAATGTATTAAGTAGGGCTGGTCTTTAGATGTAGCATATTGCTCCCAGTTGGAAGGCATTGCTTTTCTTCTTTAAAAAATTGAGTCATTTTTTAAACTGTAAATAATTTTCGTAGATTGACATAACTGTAGTTGTATATCAAAACGTTTTTCGATTATAGAGTACTTCATTGAAAATGATGAATTAGTGTTTGGTCTTTTCCCTTTGATGCATTCATCTCCTATTTTCATGAAAGTACAGTACAAGTGATGTTAATTATGTATTGAGTTTGTTAAAGGTTTTGTGGTCTATTTATAAATAAAGTATTTAGTCAGAGGAGATATTGTAGGTCATGTGGTTTGTACCCCAGTGGCAGGAATTTTTAAAATTTATTATTTGTGTTGCTGGGAGTCAAACTCAAGCTCTTTCACATGCTATTCAGTTGATCTACCAGTAAGCTAAATCACTACTTCAGTGTGAATTTTATTCATGAAATTTTCAACAAATAATTTGTCAGCCTTTTCTTAAAATACAATACTTTCTTTAAATAATTTATTTCTCTCAATCCATTTTGTTTGCATTGAAATCCTTTATATCTGGGACCCTGAAAGAAAATGATTATCATGGATCTAAGAGATTTCAATTCCAGATTAAAAGGAAATGATCTGTGAAGAAATACTTCTTTGGAAACTAGATTGATCTTTGAGGCGAACCACTGTCACAAAAGTTGCAGACTTGAACCAGGATTATTTTGTGTATCTAGAAGACTCAGTCCTGTTTTACCTCTAACTGTTTGTAGAGGTAACTCCTTATCTAATCTGCTAGAGTAGAGCAGACATCCCCAGCACATGTATTGTCACTTTTTCTAAGAATCATTCAAATCATGGAAGAAAAAGCATAGGTGGCAAGGTTGGTTATATAAGCAAGATTTACTAAGGGAAGACAACGTCTTAGGAAGGAAATACTGCCTTACGAATTGTCTTATCCCATTTTCACCCACTCCTTGCCCTCTAACAATGTTGTATGCTTTTGTTTTTAGGTTTTTGACAACTATGCAGTCACAGTTATGATTGGTGGAGAGCCATATACTCTTGGGCTTTTTGATACTGCAGGTGAAAACTTAAATGTCTTTATAATGTTTTGATCTGTAACTGTAACAGTTGGTGATTGTGTGTCTTTTTTGGATTTTTGGGAAATAAAAAGAGCATTTATTTTTTTGCATACAGTGATGGTTGATGAATGATCAAGGAGCAATCTCAGACCTAGGATGGCTAATAAGAGTTTGGAGAACCCTGGGTGGGTGGTATAGTAGAAGATAGGGTGAGAGCAGAGTTCATTACATATGCTGTAATTGATTTGTGTAGGTTGTAGTGACTCGGGGGCTACGTTAGTGGCTGAGGAGAGACCAAGCAAATGAATTCAGAAGAAAAATGTCTACTGTCTATTCCTTCATCTTGGCCTTCTCCTATTTATTTATTTAAAAAAGAAAATAAGATTTATTCAAATCCAGCTCCAAGAGAATGACGAGACCCATTCATCTCAAATCGGTCCCCTCACCCAGTACAACTCTTCTAGGGTATTTCCTAGCAAGGTGAAGTGGGCTTTCTCATTTTTTAAAGCCCAAAGTTTCATAAATATGCCCAAAGTGTAAACTTGTAAGTCATGTGTGGTGTTATGCTTATTCTCTTTTATTTGAAGGTTTGTGTAGTTTATACGTTGTCTGTGCAATGCATGTTTAGAGAGCTTTTAAGATAAGTAGCATGTTACTTATATTACACGTGAAAGTATTTTGAGAGTCAGCTAGTATCTAGCTTATGGTATTGACATTTGTTGTTAGTTATCCAAGTTGTAAGAACAAGTTACTTTATTCCTTAAGTGTACCTAAGCAATATTTCCTATTCGTTTCTAACAAAGACTGCACATTTTAATTTCTACTCTTGTCTGTAGTCTCTTTATCAGTTCAGTTAGCCAAAAGAAAATCTCAAGAGAGGTATCCTTTTAATATGTGGGAATTTTAAACCTTCTTCTTTTTATGAGTTACTCTGTCATTGTCTGCTAGCTGACACACTGCTCTGATGGAGTGCATTATACTCTCCACTTTGAAGAACTGTTTGGGTGTACAGTTCTGGATTTGGGAAGGTGAAGTGGAATGATAATAGCAAACAGTTAAGTTTAGAGAAACTTTTAATGAGTTAAACATTATAAAAGTAATGAAGTTGGAAAATAGAGAAAATAATGATTCATAATTTCATGATAGAAGAGGGATTCTTTTCTCTATTTGTGCCCTTGGACAGGGCAATCTGTCTGCAGAGAAAAGATAATTTGTAGTTACTTGTAGTTGAAAATGAATTTAAAGTTACGTTTTCAAAATTGAAGCTTATATTTTGTGAGCCTTTACATTTTTAATTGGTACTTTATAAAGTTTTATTGATGTATATAATACAGTAAAATTCACTTAAGTGCAGTGTGATGATTTTGAACTCCATAGTCAAGGTATATAACATTTTTAACACCCTAAAAAGTATCCTTGTGCCATTTTGCAGTCAATCCTTTCCTTCCTTGACCTGGTTTAGGCAACCACACATCCGCCTTCTAGGTTTCAATAGTTTTGCTTTTCGGGGATTTCATATAAATGGAATCATACAATGTATAGTCTTTTGTGTTTGACTATTTTCACTTAGCATAGTGCTTGTAAGAGCCAGCCATGTCGTGTGTATCAATAGTTTCTTCTTTTTATTGCTGAGCAGTATTCCATTTTGTGAACATAGCATGGTTTGTTTACCCATTTATAAGTTGATGGATGTTTGGGTTCCAGTTTTGAGCTGTTATGAACAGTGATGCCACGAGCTTCTTCCGTGTTTTAGTTCTTGTGAATAGTACTGCTGCAGGCGTGGGTTTGAAGATACGTACTTCTTTGGCAAAGTGGTACATACTTGTAATCCCAGCACCTGGTGTACTGGGGCAGAAAGACTGTGCTGGGTTCGAGGCTAGACTGGGCTACAGTCTTGACTGAGTTCAAGGTTAGCCAGAACTACATAGCTCATGTCTCAAAAAGCAAGAAAATAAGCAAACGAATATCTCTTTGAGCCTCTGCTTTCCATTCTTTTGGGCATACATACCCAGAAATGGAGTTGTTGGATCATGTAGTAATTCAATACTTAAGTTTTTGAGGGCAATTTTTCCACAGTAGCTGTGTCAGCTTGCATTCCTACCACCAATGCACAGGGTTCAGTTTCTCCAAATTCTTGTCAATATTTTGTCTTTTGATAGTAGCCAACCTAACAAGTGTGAGGTGGTATCTTATTGTAGTGTTCTTTGTTGCCATTGTTGTTTTTCCTTTTTTCTTCATATTTGAAATGGGGGCTCACTATGTTGCCCAGGTTAGCATTGAACTCCTGGGTTTAAAGAGTCACCCTACCACTGAGCTGTACTCTTAGCCCTGGTACTGGCTTTTGGTGCATAAAATTCAGTGTTCATGAAGTCTAATTTGTGTACTTTTTCTTTGGTTACCCATGCCTTTGATGTTACCCTTCCTTCCTCAAAAAGGGAAAAAAAGTCATTGCTGAGTTATATGCTGTGAGGTTTTTCCCAACATTATCTGAGGGTTTTTTATTTTTATTTTTTATATTTTTATCTTTTTGAGACAGGGTCTTGTTATGCAGTTCAGGCTGGCCTTGAGCTCACTTTGTAACTCGGGCTGGGTTTCAAACTCACAGTGATTCTCCTGCTTCGGTCTCCTGAGTGCTAGGATTACAGATGTGCATCACCATGCCCAGCCATACATTTGATCGATTTTGTATATAGTTGTAGGAGTGGGACAAATGTTATATTCTTTTTTTTTTTTTTTTTTCCTGCACCGGGGATCGAACTCACAACCTTGTGCCTGCCAGACAGGCGCTTAAGCCACTGAGCCAAACTCCTGGCCCTAGTTTTTTGAAGCACGGTCACACTATGTAGCTCAGGTCGGCCTTGTGCTCGTGTTGTAGCCCAAGCCGGCCTCGAACTCACAATGTTCCGCCTACCTCAGCCTCCAGAGTGCTGGAATTAAAGGCGTGTGCCACCACGCCTGGCTGAATGTTACATTCTTTTACGTGTGGATATCCAGTTCTTTCATTGGTCTTGGCACTCTTGTCAAAACTCATTTAACCACCATATATGTGGAGGTTTATTTCTGGGTTTTCTATTCCCTTGTTCTGCTATGTCTGTTTTATGCCAGCATTATTCTGTTCTTAATTACTGTAGCCTTATAGTAAGGTTTGAAATCAGAAGTATATGTTTTCCAGCTTTATTCTTTTTCAAGATTTTTCTTATTCCGAATTCCTTGAAATTTTATTGTTTCTGACAAAAAATTGTTTGGGACATTGATAGAGATTGTACTTAATCTATAGGCTCTTTTGGGGGTAGTATTAACATCTTAACAGTATCCTTCTGATCCGTGAATATGAGGTGTGGTTTTTCATTTATTTGTGTTTTTAATTTCTTTAAGCAATGTTTATAGTTTTCTTTGTGCAAATTGTGCCTGGTTAATTCCTAAGTGTTTTTATTCTTTTTGACTATCCATTGTTTCTTGCCAACTTTGCCTCCTCCTGTGTCTTCTCAGTTTCAAATACTGGTCTCACATTCACATACTAACTAAACATGTGACCAGCTTTGATAATCATGGTGGACAATTGCTTTTGTTAGCAGAGTTTTACTGAAATTTTTGTTTTCCCTAGGTGCTTTCACTGTGCTTGTTTCTTAGAATTGATTTTTACTGCATCTATAGCGACAGTTTATTATTGCATTATTATTGGCTTACTAATGAGACAAAGACTGAAAATTACTAGCTAGAAATAAAAGCAAATAATATAGTAGCAAATCTACTGCTGTTTAGAGTTCTTGACATATATAAGTAGATTAGTTAAGTGAGAGTATTGGAAACATGCATACCTACATACATGTGCCGGGAATAAAACTCAGGATCGTGGGCTTGCCAGGCAGGCGCTGTGGCACTGAGCTATATCCCCAGCCCCAAATATATTATTAATTCATACATTCTATTAGATAAGTTGCTTTTTGGTTGATAATCAGTGTGCTGTTAAGTCGCTTTGTTTTTTTGTGACAGGGTCTTGTGTAGTTCAGGCTGGCCTAGAACTCATTATGTAGCCAGGCAGCCTCACTTGCAACTATCCCCTGCCTCAGACTCCCAGGTGCCAGGATTACAGGGGCTCCTTAAATTGCTTTCTTAATCTTTTAATTGATTGTGATTTTAAGGACCCTGAGGTGTAGTTGTTGATGTCTCTTCAATTTTTTTCTTAGGGCAAGAGGATTATGACAGATTACGACCACTGAGTTATCCACAAACAGATGTATTTCTAGTCTGTTTTTCAGTGGTTTCTCCATCCTCATTTGAAAATGTGAAAGAAAAGGTAAGTTGTTCAGATAACTTTTCCTCTATAAAAGGTCATCATAGAATTTCTGTTGACCTGTGGTATTAGCTTTAGAGGCTGTGGATTAACAGAAGTATATTTAAAATACCTTTTCTTTAGTGGGTACCTGAGATAACTCACCACTGTCCAAAGACTCCTTTCTTGCTTGTTGGGACCCAAATTGATCTCAGAGATGATCCCTCTACTATTGAGAAACTTGCCAAGAACAAACAGAAACCTATCACTCCAGAGACTGCTGAAAAGCTGGCCCGCGATCTGAAGGCTGTCAAATATGTGGAGTGTTCTGCACTCACACAGGTAAGGGCTGTATGGAGCTTTCTTTACAGCTGAGTAGTTTCTTGAAGGTTGGGATGCAGAGGTTATTTCTAACAGTGGTTAGTAGTACTCAAAGCTGCCTAGGCAGAATATGACCAACCTCACTCTGTGTGTTGCTTGCTGGAGGCCTTTGTGCTTATAGAGGATGTTATTAGTCTCTAAAAACTCTTGGGTTGGTGAACTCATGTCATAGTTGTGTGGATTTGAAGCAGTCAGGGTTGTGCCAAAAAAATTTAAAGGAGTGGTCTAGATAAGCACAGACTTTCAAGAGAATATATGAGTTTTTTTCCCCCTTAGAGACATATCTGATTTTTTTTTTTTAACCAGTTGTGTCACTTGATGCTACACAATTTCTGGGGATAAGTCAACCAGACAAAGAATTAGTCTTAGTATTGGAACTTTCAGGTTAAAGAACATGACCTTGGCTATTTCTGTCATAGTCCTTAAGCCTATTTTATAAGAGTATCTCCATTTCTGTGTTTTTGGAGTCAGTTCTTCATGTGGACCTATCTCCTCCTCTTGGTCATATCTGAGTCATTTGATTGGAATTCCTCTTGTAGTTTTATAGGGAACTCAGATTTGAAGTATAGGAGCAATGAGTGAAAGTGGTAACCAGCTTGTGTGGTTAAGGCCTTTCTACCTTCGTAGTATTGCAGGTTCCCTCCTTTGAGTATTGTTCCAAGGGACAAAGGAAAGAATTATGAAATACCACAGAACTCTTGCTTTGAAGTTTGAACAGTGAATAGACATGCTTACTTAAAATAGAGGTCACTAGTAATTATACTACTTCACTTAATTATTCATTTTTTATTGTTTTTTTTAAAACACAGATTCTTGATTATATGTATGCTAGAGTAAATGGCATATATAATTACATATATTACATTTTTACTCGGCAATTATTTTAGTATATGTGCTGCTGAAGTGAGCATGACTAGGCAGTTATTATATAGGGTTTTGTTCATACTTCCGTAGGCTCCCTCTTTGGTCCTTGGTTGGATATTTAAAGGTAAAGCTTTTATGCTTAACTGGATGTTTTACAGGATAACTTCAAGGCCTAGTATTAGGTAGTTCAAAGACATTCTCCTAAATCCAGTTTTTCTTGACAGTTTAATGCCATTGTGAAAATGGATATTTCAAAGTTCAGAAAAATTTACATCTTTTCTCACACAGCAGACTGAGATTTTTTAGAAAAAAATGCCCAGTGCTTCTTTCTGTTCTGATCTCATTCCCAGAAAACTGTCAGTAAATATACATGTATTGGGGCAGAGGAAAAGGCTATCTGTGGAACATTAATAACTCCATTTGCAAATATTATAAGCTCCCTGTTCTCTAGATATAGGCTGCTATTGAGGAAATGGAGGCAAGAAAACCATGTGGACCTAATTTTATGTTAACAATGAAGCTTTTTTTTTTTTATAATACTAGCGATTGAACCTAGAGCCTTTGCACTGAGCTGTATTCCGAGGCTCCCCCACCCTCACTTTTTTTTTTTTTTTTTTTTTTTAAAGACTGGGTCTTTGAAAATTGCTAAGTTGCCCAGATTGAGCTTGAACTTTGGATCCTTCTGCTTCAGCCTCTCAGAATGCTGGTATTGTAGGTTTGTACCACCCTGCTTGGTGGTGAAGCTTATTTCAGATAGTTGGGTGCTTAAGTATTAGACGTTTACAGTGTGAACAAAGTTTATAGAATAAATCACTTTGCAGAGGTAAGAAAAGTTTTAAAAAGTTATAGCAGTTACTTTTTCTTTCCAGATTCTTAAGTTAGGAGAAATCAGAGGAGGAAAAAAAAGAAAAAGAAAAAGAAAATAACCAAACTTTTAGGACTTACGTATAGGAACTAGAGCTTTTAGAATTCCAGATTCTATGTATTGATTCCTTTAAAACTAACGTCTTGGCATAAACAGACAGTGGGTAAAGCCTAAATTTGTTTTGTTTCATAGGGTATTTTTTGATACTTGTTTACAATAAGCAAGAAAAGATTTCTTTCTGGTTATGGCATATACACCCTAGTTTCTAATGGTCCTCTTGTTTTTTAATTATGAGACATACTTCTCCTTTTTATTCAATTATGAGAGTTTATACCTAGAATAATTGCAGAGGAACTTCAACTTTCGTATAGTAGTTTTACAGCATAAACGATACAAAGTAAAAAAAACTTTAAAGACCTTTTGCCTCTTTTTGAGTATTGATTGCTATCTCATTTATTTTATATCTGATGGAGGGTGCGGGTACCATTCCCTTGGTATGCCATTGTGGGGATATAGGACATGAGGAGGAAATATCTGGGGTAGTCTGGGTTGGTACTTAAAATTGGAGCCATGCTCTGGGACTTCTGGGGCATTTTTACTTGGGATCAAACTGATCTAAAGAACATGTGAGACTACTTTGGGTGGTAAACCTGTGGTTTCAGATTTAGGTGAGTTTAGGTGAATCTTTGGGCCCAAGGTACCACTACTACTGAGTCCACTGTCTCGTTGGAGTTTCTCGCTGAGGTGTAAGTGTATTTCTACATCTTAATCTCTGTAGATCTGAGAATATTCTTTGTTTTCACTCCATGCTTTATGCTGTGATTCCCATGCAGACATTTGAAAGCACTGAACTGCTCGCTAAAACTCATTCTAGGGCCCCATTCTTTGTTTTGTATAACTTGGGTGGTGGTTACTTGCTCTAATAACATTTCTGAATAACTGAAGTATATGCTGTTTCTAGAGTCCATTCTTCAAATTCCTCCCAGTTGCTACTGCTGCAAAGTGAACACTCCTAAATATCTGAAACTTTTTGTTCTGGGAAACTGATTTACTCTGAAATCCTGATTGATCCTATCCAGATATGTCAGTGAACCTAGAAACATAGAGCATGCCTGTTAGTCTTGCTATTTGTGTCCTTCAGTTATTCAGGGGCTGAATTCACATAAGCCTGAAATTGTAATAGATTTATTTCTAAAATATATATGGTCTTCTTACCAGTAGAAGTACTGGGGGATTGTACAAGGCTTAATTACCCATCACATCTGTCTTGTCTTTACACACTCCCTCCGCCCTTTGGGGGAGGGGAGACAGTCTTGCTATGGTAGTTCATGTTGGCCTTAAACTCACTGTGTAACCCAGGCTGACCTCTAACTCATGACAGTCTTGTGCTACTGTGCGTGATCCTACATATCCATTTTTTTATTTCCTGGCATTTTTTTCATAAAATGTTACAATATTAGATTTTATTCTGTGTTTGTTTTAGAAGTAACATGATACGTTTTCATAAAAGTTGCTTTCTTTCTCAACACCCCTACCCTTCTTTTTGAGATAAAATTTTTGTTCAGCTATCTACTTTACCAATACTATGTTTAAGATCTAGCATTTTGGCATTTTATTTTTCTTAAAGCACAATGCTTCTGTGAATTCAGCTCATTTAATCCGGACTGCTATTGTATCTGCTAGTCTTTCTAATCCTCTAACCTGGCTGCTATTCTCTCTCCTCCCCTCTGTCTTATAGAGAGGTCTGAAGAATGTGTTTGATGAGGCTATCCTAGCTGCCCTCGAGCCTCCGGAAACTCAACCCAAAAGGAAGTGCTGTATATTCTAAATTGTTTTCTCCTTCCCCTCTTTGCTGCTGCTTCCTGTCCCACTACTGTAGAAAGATCGTTTAAAAACAAAGGAATAAAACCATCCTGTTTGAAAGCCTCTGCGTCTTTTTACTCACTACCTTAGAGCAACCTCTGTATTAGTTTTTGATCAAGAATGCAATATCTTACTAGAATATTTTTTGTGATGAGTAGTCAAGTTGGACTTGTTTAACTTTCTGCTGCTTGAGTTGCCTGATGCTCAGAGCTTTTTGGTTTGAATTTCTGTTGCAAAAGGGAACATGGTCTGGCATTAAGAATGTCCTCTTGGAGAAAATAAGAGTTTTAACACTTCTAGATTATAGTTCTAGATGGAGAAAGTGGCACAAACATCATTTTACTCTTATGATCAATTGTTAATTGTAATTGCATGACAAACTATGGAAAAAGGGTGACTTGCTAGTAGAGTGTAATGGGGAAGGGAGGATTCTTTTCTGGTTTTCTTTATGCAGAGAAACTTTGTGTTGCTATTGCTTTGGCTGTCTGTGCTGTAGTGGAGTATTTGTCAGTCTGGGGTGGGGAAGATATGTATCTGCTACTGCTTTATGAGTTCATTTGTTACATTATCTTTTAAGACTAACATCCATTTTAATAGTTGACTTAAGGTTTGTTAATGTTGAGATGTAAAGCTGCCATCTTTATATTTTCCTGCTTTTGATTTTATTGTTGTGAAGGAAACATACAATTGTGGTTACTTTTAAAATTTGAAATTAAAAATATACAATTGTTTGTATAATGCCTGGTGAAGCTTTATTCCTGTTACACTGACTGGCTCTGACTTTATATATGTGTTGGGGTACCCACCTGTTTGCTTCCTTGTATCCACTTGGATCTAATTGGTGGGATAAAGGAGTTCAAAGTGAATTATCTATGGTAGCTGCCTTAACTGTGCTCTTTATCTTTGCTTGTGCCTTCCATATAATAATGATGCCACTGCCCAGGCATCCTCTCGGTCCTGTTTCACATCCAGCTGTTTCATTTGAACGCAGAGCTGCTTTCCTTGTTTCTACGTAAAATGTTTCAACAGCATATTACAAACTCATATTGAATGAGCAAATGACATGTGCTTGTTTGCTTCTTGTGACATACATTGGTGTGCAAAAAGCTTTCAAAGGACCACTGTCTCACTCATGAACATCTGCTCCTCTGCTCCTGCATTGCTGAATCTTTCCAGTGGCCTCCCTGGACAAAACTTGGTGAAATGAGATCATTATGTTGAGATTTAGGATTGTATTTAATGTTTCTTTCTTCGCCCACTCTTGAGGGTTTGACTGTTTTAAACTTGAACTCCAGCTCTCTTATACTGAAAATCAGACTGCCCATTTCTTCTTTCTACCCCTTTTCAGAAAGGCCTAAAGAATGTGTTTGATGAAGCAATACTGGCTGCCCTGGAGCCTCCAGAACCGAAGAAGAGCCGCAGGTGTGTGCTGCTATGAACATCTCTCCAGATCCTTTTCTGCACAGCTGGTGTCGGCATCATACTAAAAGCAATGTTTAAATCAAACTAAAGATTAAAAATTAAAATTTGTTTCTGCAATAATGACAAAAGCCCTGCACCTACCCACATGTACTTGTGTGAGACAAGGCCGATAGGTATGCCCCCACCCCCCCAGTACTAGTTAATTTTGAGTAATTGTGATTGTCAGAAAAATGATCAGTACTAGTTTTTGTTTTGTTGTTTCAAAAACTTTTTTTTTGTTGTTGTTTAAAAGTAAGGCATGCTTGTGATGACTCTGTAACAGACTAATTTGAATTGTTGAAGCTGCTCCCTGGTTCCACTTGAGAGTAATCTGGGACATCTTAGTATTTTTTTCCTTCTTTTTTTTTGTGGGGGGGGGAGTTGTGTGTGGGGGTTTGTTTTTTAGTTTTGTTTTTTAAAATTCATTAACCAGTGGCCAGCCCTTAGGGGAGGAGGACGGATTGATTCCACATTCCACTTCCTAGACCTAGCTTAGGAAAACGTGTTCCCCACCTGGTGCTCTTAAGAAGGAGTATAGTAAATGCCTCATTTAATAACATACTCCTTTTTGAAAGTTGCCTTGTTTCTCTCTCCACCCTTGAGTAGATCCAGTATTTGATGAAACTCATGAAAGTGGGTGGAAGCTGTCTTGCCCCTCCTCTTTTCTAGGATGCACTCTATATGTGACTGTGACTTTCAAGGAAATTTGTTTGCCACTTGCTGATATTTTTTGGAAGTTAATTTTAACTTCTTTCACTGATAAATGAAGATAAGTATTGCACCTTTTGAAATACACCAAATGGATTGAGTTTGTAATTAAAAATTTTTTTTCCCCTTTTTAGTCATTGTCTTATATGCTTAGCATAGATTTGCAATTAAGTAGTGTTTGATGTTCCTAGATTCCAGCAGAAGACCTACACAAAGGAAATATGAGGGGTGGTGCTACAAGACAGATGCCTATGGGATAGTTGGTATCCTCTTTCAGGTTGTGAGGATGCAGGCCTGCTTCATTAAGAAGCTATGGGGGGGGTGGGGAGAACACTTACCAACATGGGGACCAGCTAGGGGAATCCCCTTATTTCTGTTTTCCATATGAGGAACCTTATAGCAACTGGTTGAGGCTGTCTGGTTTAATAAAAATCATGCAAGGAGTCTTATGAAGATTCTTAGTAAGTGTTCATAGGGACTTTATCAGCTTATTTTTGTTGCAGTTTCCAGTTTTTAAAAATGTTTAGGTATTTTTTCACCATCCCAAGATCCTAATTCTTGTAGATTTCATTAGTGTTGAACCAATGCTTTCTCATGTCTCAATCTTTGTATATGCATTCTTTTCCAACGTATTAAACAAACAAAAACCCTTCACAAGTCAGCCTGAAGGTTGTTATTTTCCCTCCGCCTCTTACTTTTCAGGTATTTAGAATTGGGAACTTGACTTTTACATCACATCAATTTCTAACAAATTTTGGAGTAAGATTTTTATAGCTTTATTATTTTGTTTCTTTTCTGACATTCAGTTTTAGGTTTTTTTTCTTCATATGTTTAGGTTTGTACTTCTCCCCTAAGCTTGACTGGCAGCACGAAACTCTTTCCTGTAAGTATTAAGTACTAATAGGCCCGTGGCAATTCTTAATGCAGAATGTTCAGAAAGCTCCCCGCTCATGGTGAGAAAACATAGCAACACACCTATGGTCCATACAGTAGTGGGAAAGCAGCCAGTTTTTCTCTTAACTTGATTGCTCTCAAATTTGACTGTTTATTAGAGTGCAACTTCAGTGTGTGTGTGTGTGTGTGTGTGTGTGTGTGTGTGTGTATGTATGTATGTATGTATTTGGGACAGGGATTCAGTATATAGTCCAGGCTGACCTCACGCTCATGGTAATCCTCCTGCCTCAGCAACAGTGAAATGTTAAACTTTTCCAGGTGTTCTAAATTCTAATTTGAGTACTACTGGTCCTAGATTGTTATCTCTGTGATTCTCAGGGTGTAGATCCTATACTGTGAGTCTGAATCATTTTCATTAGGTGGCAAGGATAATATATTTACTTTAAGGACATTATACTGATCTGCTCAAGAATCTTGGTACCTTAATTTAGTTAAGGTGGTTATTTGTACCGTAAGTTGATAGTTCTCTCGAAGGAAGCACAGTCCCATACTCTACTAACATTGAACAGGGCAGTTGGAAGGAGGTTAGGAAGAGGCAGATCTAAGCTTTTCTGATTTTAACCAGTGTATCTTGTAGCAACTATTTGGGTTCCTCTTGTGAGAGTTTCTTTTCTCATTTTTTTATATCTTCAGCTGTATTTAGGAACTACACATTCTGGTACTGAGAATTGAACCCAGGACCTTGTGCTTACCAGGCAGGCACTTACAGACTTTTCTTCAGGAGTATTTTAATACAAGCACAGAAAATACATAGGATCAGAACCCAAACATTATAAATTAGTGTTAGAAATTAATGTGAAATTGAAGCTTTCCTGGCAGACTAAGTTGGACTTATAGGGAAATGAAGTCTCTTGCTAGTTTAAAAACAAGGTCTGCTTTGTTCCTTTGTTATAGGAACAAGACCTTTGGGCAGGGTTTTGGACCAGTGTTAGTATGCTCCCCTTTCCCATGTAGTTTTAAGTGGGTTCATTTTTAAGTCTGAATGATTGAACAGGCAGCTGCTGCTCTTTTGGATTAGCTTGATAATGGTGACTTGATATTTGATTGGGTCATTTTAGTTCCTTTGTCTATTGTGGTTCAGCTGTGACTCCAGTCACATGATGAATCTTCTCTGAGACCAGAACTGGAGAGAATGTGCCTAATGAGGGCTTACAGTACTCACTGCTTTTGAGCCATGAGCCTTGAACTGAAAGTTTTCTTAAATCTCTGATCATGAACTTTGGCGCATATACCCTTATGAAGGTGGAAAAGCTTGTGCTGTACCATGATACCTGTATCTTGCTTATTTTAAACAATTTCTTGCTGATTTTAATGATCAGTGTCAGAAAGCAATAAAGGCTGAGGCAGTACCTTGATGGACTAAAGAGACTACTGAATTATTCAAGAGAGGCTGTTAAGAATCAGTTTGGGAATCCATAAGCAATCACAATTTAAAATTTAAGTAATGTCTATCCTGAGAAAGTAATTGCCCAGAGCCTTGATTCTGTCATCACTAGCTGTGTAATCTTGGAAGTGTGTCGGTTTCCCTGAACTACATTGGTAAGTTAGCAATAATGGTAATATCTACCTCTCAGGGGTGTGAGGATAATATAGGTGAAAGTCTTTCTTTAAATGCAAAGGCATTATGCAAATATTTACATTGTTTGTAAAGAACTCGTAGATGCTTTCCCTTCAGAATTGCTCTTTTTGGGACCCGTGGGAGTCAGGGCATCAAGAAACCTCTGAGTTCAGGCCAGATGTGTGGTTTCCCCTGTGTCTCAGAATCACCAGGGCTGGCTCAGATTGGTCAAAAGCAAAAGGGGATAAGAAGACCAGTGTTCAGACCCATCAGAAGACATCAGTGGGTCTCCAAGGTTGATACTACAGACATCTTCATTATATAGAGGACTCAGACATAAATGCTTAGTGTTTCCAGCCAGAATTAGAACACATATCTTTCTGATTCTGAAACATGTGATCTTGCCTTCTACTTAACTATTGTTTGGAAAAAAAAATGTATGTGGCTAATTATAAGGCTGAAAATTGTGGTTTGAACATATGATGGTGAGGAAGAGCAAAACACTAGAAAAGCCTTCGTGTGCAAAGGTATGTTAACTGGGTAGAATTGTTTTGGAGAAAAGGCTTTAGAGAATAACACTTTTTCTTTTGTGGAGGCTTAGGTGGTTTGTTTGATTGATTGATTTAGGAACAGGGTCTTGCTATATAGTTCAGACTGGCCTTGAACTCACCATGTATCCTAGGCTGGCCTCAAACTTGCAGTGGTCCTCCTACCTTAGCCTCCTAAATGCTAGGATTACAGATGTGTGCCACCACACCCAGTTTGGGCGGTCTTGGGTTGTCCATTGTGTTATTTGGTCTTTTTTATTTATTTTTTTTAAATGAGTGTTTGCTCTGTACTTCTAAACCTAACTCATTCAGTTCTCTCAGCTGTCTCCATTTTTCAAATGTAGAAACTGAGGTATGTTATCATTACTTAAGTAGCTTATCCAAGGCTTCAGAGATAGGGAACTAGGATTTTATTTTATTTTATTTGCCCAGCTGCCCCCTTTGTTCACAACAGCAGCCCTATGAATTGGCAGAGCAGGGTTTATTTTGGTGAGAAAGCTGGATCTGAATGGAGATTTGGAAGCCAGCTCTAAAACTGGACTTCTTTCATTGGCTTGACTCAGATCTAGGGCAGGAATTTCACTTTAGCTGCATCTTATGCCCAGTGGTCAGAATTGAGTTTAGACAGTGAACTCATAAATGTGAATTCTCTTGACCTTTAACACCACCCTCTAAGAGATGCAGGTTTAGATAGTGTCATTTGTCAGATGTCAAAATTGAAGCCAAACAACTCAGTATTGTGATGGCATGAAGCCTATACACATAGGCTTTAGATTTGTGTTTGACTGCCACTAACTTGATTTCTAGCTTCAGGCACGTATCTTAAACATTTAAAGCCTTGCATTTTCCTCCGAAATGGAAATAGCTGTATTTTATCTGAAAGTTGTGAGTTGTAAAGCACTTAGATGGTACCTGGTAAGTAGTAGTTACTATCTATAAGTGGGGTAACTAGTGCAGTAGTTGTCATCATTACGGTTACCGTTGTTGGCTCAAGGCAAATGAGGAGCAGAGCACCTTGTTGGCTTCTAGATGTTTAGGCTGCTAGATGGGTAAGGAGCCCTAGCCCATCATCAGGAGTAGGGTAAGGCCTTCAGGAGCTTGAGAGTATATTCTCTTTTTACAAGGTGTGATTGAAAAATACAATGAATATTTTAAAAAAATTTATTACAGTAAAAGACGTATCATCATTAATCTCAAAATATTCCCTCTTGCTTTGAACAGTTATTCTTGCCACTTTCTGAAGCAGTTCTGCAAGTCTTTTTTTGGTCATCTTTAGTTGTGCTTTTGTAGCTGCCTCAGTATCCCAAATCAGTTCAAAACATTGACTTTTTGTGGGCACTTTGACTTTGGGGAAAAGCCAGAGGTGTTAGGGTGTCAGACCCAGTGAAGAAGGTGGATGAAGACACACCATTAACATTTTTAAAAGCCTCCCTTGCCAGTTACTGTGTTGAATGTCATTCGGCAGCAGATCTTTGATTATACCTCATAAAGAGCTTTTCAGTGTGTGGGGGTGGGGGTGGGTATTTTC